>JAEQML010058341.1:0-30395 GCA_016904865.1 Pissodes strobi | reverse complement strand
AAATAATGATTCCCGCAAATGGGTACGTCATGTTGAACATATCAAAAATGAAATTGGATTGTCAGATGTACACATTTTGGCAAAAATTGGCCGCTTTTTATTAAATGATTCTAAAAGATGGTTTCAACGGTGGGATTCGGACTGTAGAGATTGGACTACATTTCGGACAGAATTTGTGGAAGCTTTTCCTTAAAAAACATCTAAGGCGGTTGCTGGACGACGCAGTTAATTTCGTTAGTTGCAATGTTAATACCTATGAAACTTCTCTCTCTCTCTCTCTGCTCGTTTCCTCAATCATGAGGGTCGTGACCTCTTTGGAATGCCTCTATTCCTCTTTCTATTGTCTCCTTCCATATTTCTCGATCGTCAGCCTGGTGAAACGATACGTGAAGGGGTTGGTCTGTGATTTGTTTGATTTGATCAGACCATCTCATAGGCGATCGGCCTCTCTTTCACTGTACTTCTCCCATCGCTATAAGCCTGTCTTAATTGTCATCTCGTCTTCTAGCTACGTGTCCAAAGTATTGCAACACTTTCTTCATGCAAAATGATGATAGTCTGGTGATCACACTCAGCTCTACCAGTATCGACTGATTAGTTCTCCTCGCGGTCCAGGGGATTCTAAGCAATCTCCTGTAGCACCACATTTTAAAGGAATCAATATATTTGCGTTTTTTAGCTCTAAGTGTCCACGATTCTGAGCCGTATGTGAAGATTGGAAAGACCAACGTTCGGACCAGATTCATTTTAGTGCTTTTGGTTATGTATGAGCTTTTCCATATTTTGGTAAGTCTCAGCATCGCACTCTTGGCCAAGGCTATTCTTATTTTAACCTCCTCTACGCATCCACCCATGCTGCTTATTACTGACCCCAGATATTAAAGCTGTTTACCCTCTCAAGATCGTCAAGCAGGTGAGTCCTGTTTACGACGTTAGGTTTATCCACTATCATTAGTTTTGTTTTGGTTCTCTTTATTGTCAGACCAAACTTTCCACTCTCATGCTCTATTCTGTTTAAGAGATCCGCCATTTCCTCCTCCGTTGCAGCAAATATGGTGGGGTCATCAGCATAGCGTAAGTTGCTTCTTCGATCTCCCCCAACAAGAATTCCACCTTCCCACTCTTCTAGGGATTTCCTCATTATAGCTTCACCGTAGATGTTAAACAGTTTAGGTGATAAAACGCTACCCCTGCCTCACACCTCTTTGTGGGTGGAAGCCTCGACTCATCATATCTCCTATTTTGACTACAGCGGAAATTTCCAAGTAAAGATTTTTGATTAAGTTGATCAAGTGATCTGGAACACCCATTTGGTTGAGTACTTCCCATAACCTATTCCAGTTGACAAAGTCGAAAGCCTGGTTGTAGTCTATAAAGCACATTACCATGGGGACATTAAATTCGCGGCATTTTTCTATCATTTGTCTAATGTTAACAAATTGATTTCGGGTGCCCCTCTACCCTTCACGTAACCAGCCTGTTCTCTTGCAATTTCGTTGTCCACGTAGTGCCTCAGCCGATTATTTATAATACGTAGCAAAACTCTGCTTGTATGTGATAGCAGCGAGAGTGTGCGATAGTTATTACATTTTCGAGTGGAGCCTTTCTTGTGCAGAGGAATCATAATCGATGTTGTCCAGTCTTCGGGCCATATTCCGGTCTTCCATATCAAATTGCATATTGTGTGTATGATATTGACTCCCTCGTCACCTAATTCTTTAAGAATTTCCCCTGTGATTCCATCAAAACCTGTCGCCATATTATTTTTTAGTTTCCTAATGGCTTCTTCTACTTCGCTTTAAGTATCTCAGGATCTTTCTCCATGTTATTGGTTTGCAGTTGTATGTCGCTTCTTTGTTCGTCACAATGTAACTCCTCGGAATATTCTCTCCATCTCTCCGTTATTTGCTCTCTGTCAGCTAGCAACATTCCGTTTTTATCCTCAATAGCCCATGTTTTTGGCTTAAAATATCTCGCTATTTCTTTAATTTTTTTAAAGAGATCTCTTACTTGGTTCCTCTCTGCATGTCTTTGTACTTCTTTACACTGGCCATTTAGATAGGTGTTTTTGTCTTGTCGACAGCTCCTTTGTACAAATCTGTTGAGATGCTGATATTCTTGTCTCTGTTGTTCTTCGTTAAGGCGAGTTTTCTTAATATTTTTCCTCTGCATCTCTTGTATGTTGCTGTCCATCAGATCCCTGAATTCTTGTCTTTCAGACGGATACATCTCCATCCGTTTTGTGTTAGTTATGTTCCTTGAGGTATTTAATTTAATGCGAAGAACTGCAACTAACAACTGGTGGTCCGAATTGCAGTCCGCACCGGGGTATGTCTTGGTATTCAGAATTGAGGATTTCCATCTTTGATTGATCATAATATAATCTATTTGGTTTCTATATCGCTCCCCAGGTGATTTCCAAGTATAGAGGCGTCGAATATCGTGATTGAATGTGGTGTTGGTGATAACCAGTTTATTCTGTATGCAGAAGTCTATAAGTTTCTCTCCTCTTTCATTTCTCTCTTCCACTCCAAAACGGCCAATAACGTGTTTAAGGTGCCCATTACCTTTGGCGCTCCCTACTTTGGCATTTAGATCTCCAGCAATGATAGTGATCTGTCGTGATGGAGTGTTCTGCATTACATCTTGCAATTTATTGTAAAAGTCATCAACTATTTCTTCACTTGCTGCCATTGTTGGGGCATATACCTGTACGATGTTCAGTTTAACAGGCTTCGTATCTAGTTTTATTGATATTAGTCGATCCGCAATGCATGAGTAGGCTAGCACCATATTTTTCAACTGTGGAACTTATGTTCATTAAAAAACAAACATGTTAAAAAATTTGCGTGCGAGTTGGTCTGAGGCTGATTTAGTAGAATTAGCTATTTATGGCATTTCTGAATCAAACGTGCGGAACACAGCCACAAACACCAACTGTCAAACAATTTCTGATTTGTTTGTATATTTCTAATCGCTTTCTAAACCTTCACGTAATAACAATGAGCACCAAAAATTAAATATTGGTGAATATAATCACTCTTTTAAAAGGAAATTTCCCACGATTGATGACCACAGTGTTACATCTCAGAAAATAAATAAACAATGTTTTCAGTGTGGTAAGACAGGGCATGTCAAAGCTAATTGTCAAAGTGAGATGATTGCAAATAAAACTACACCTTCTCATCATGCTTTACCGTCAACTCTCAAATCGGTTTCTGTGCCAGGGGAGGTCACAATGCTTCAAATTGTTTTCTGAAAGCTGCAATAGATAAACGTCGCAGTGCTAATTTTTGTTCCACCGGAAAATCCATTGGTGCTACTGAAATATTTATGAATGCTTATCAATTTTCGGCTCTTATTGACACAGGTACAGATATATCCTTAATGTCGGAGAAATGTCTTGATCTATTTAGAGAAAAAGGTTATCTCTTTTAACATTTGCTTGAAGGAATTGCTAACGTCACTATTACTGCTACTAAAAGTTCACGAATATTACAGAGGTTTCTGGAATCGAGATCCCCATAACCTACTTTTTTGTTTTTGACACATGTCAGGATTGTGATGTTTTGATTAGACGTGACAACTTCGAAGACTCAACATTGGTTACTATCACAGACCATCAAGGTTCTCGAATTGAATAGGGACGTTAAATTGCCGGGATTAAATAGAATTTTGAACACTTTTGACTCTGATGTCTGAACATCATTTTGTGACACCTGATATTCATAAGGGAAATAGCCAGGCAAAACGTTATACGAGGACTATCAGAAACATACTTAGAATCGAACCACAGATTAAGTCAGAATAGTCGAGCGGGCTATGGATAATACTGCTAGTTCTAAATAATACGATGCAAAAATCTACCAATATGACCCCATTGCAACTTTTGTTAGGAATTCAACATTCAAAACCTTTGATTAGAGCTTTATTGATAATTGTACCAAAAGACCTGACATCAATTCGCAACCACGACTTGGACAGGTGACGTGTAGCCAAAAAGCTCGCTTCCACGTTTGTTTTGGGTACCAGGAACCAAAGGCGTAGGGATAATGCTAAATGATGCACAGGGATTCGCACATGTTGTACTAGAATTCATAGAAAAAGATGATGCAAATGATTCCAGGAAAGGTCAACAAATTTATATTTGTTTTTGGACTTTGTCTGGATAGCAGCAACGCCAAGTGAAAGGCTGAGGTCTTCACAATAATTCTTTCTATTCCTATTTGCTTTTGGTCTTTGCCTCGATAGCAGCAAAGCCAAGTGAAAGGCTGAGGTCTTCATCAGAATGTTTTAAATTTATGTTGATATCCGGGGATCTACATGATCATATTTGTTGCAGATTTGACCAATGGAGAGTAAGACGTCGAGAGCGTCGCTGATGTCAGCATGGCCGTGTTAGAAAGCAGTCTGCGAATGATTCCAATTACATTTGTGTTTGTTTTCCTGAAACTTGCCACGTAAGCCGCTGCCGGCCAAGGAGAGTATTGTGTGCTGACGTTGGGACAGAAAAAGTGCTCGGGTCATGCCTTGGTATCTGATGAGTCAGGCGGAATTATTATCAGGCAGAAAAATATACGTCGTCATATTGATATTCTTCCCGCTCGAGTAAAAAGCCGCTTTTATTTTGATTTGTTCGAATATATGCAGTTATTAGTATGGAAGTACGTGTTCTAACAATGCCATCAGCGATTTTAGATGAATAACGAAAGGAATATTTCCCACTTAATTTTTTTCGCTGTGCAACATTCGTATTTAAAATTTCAGAATTTTCATAGTTAGCAAATAGGCCTGCGCCTCAATTATGCAGATTGAAGCTCGAGTCTCGCAGCAATAAAACTGTTTGCAACCCTTTAGCAGACTTTTCACCGTTGTTAGCGGGAGGCTTTTTCATCATTTCATGAGAGCGCCGAATGGTTTGGAAATTTGTGGGATTCTTTGTTACCGCACGAAAACATATTGCGTGAAATATGTAATTTCATAACATGAAACAATATTCAGTAAATAATTTCTTGCCATTGACTCCCTTCGTTCATTATTACATTGCTTGCAATATATATTTATCGATTTGTTGAAGAAGGTGGTAGAGTCTTTTTATTCCGCTTTTTAATATTCCGAATAGGATGTGCTCTTTCCAAAATAAAATCGCCTATGGCTTGGCTTCCTGTGTGTTAAAGCCTTGTTCAAAATCTGCTCACGTGATTTCTACAAGATGGGTTATAGGCTGCTTTTGACTTAATTGTGCAGATATGGCATTCACCACAAACCACTAAAATTGCTCAGGTCGTATCTTGTGAATCCTTATCAATATATACCAATCAGATTTACGAAGTAACCAAAATAATTAAAACTAAGGCATTGAATACATACTTCTTTCTCAGCCTGTATACAATATTTACAAAACGACTCAAAATTCAATAATAGTTGTCAGTTCTCGATAGACTTTATCAAGAACTAATAGTTTGTTAAATATAAATATAATTGATTCGAACAATGTCTCGATTATATTACCAATTCTCGAAGACAAGCTTCGTTTTCACGCCAAATCACGTAACTTCCTTGTTTGTTTGTTTTTTGTCAGTTTTCGTAGATACTTAACAGTAAGTTTCCTTTAGAAAGTTCTGCATGACCTCAAGTTTACAGTACATAACGCCTAAATATTCTTATGATGGATGAAAATTGTAACGAATTGTTTTTATCTCGTGACGCCACGCCTTGATTAGCTTGCAGGAGAGCAGCTCAGATCCGGAATCGCACTACGTCAAAAGAGAAGAGATGATAAAGAAAGCACTTCGAATAAACAATAACAACGTATATTGGTCAAACTTAGCGAGAAAAGATTAACAATATTTATCAGACTGTAATATTGATAACATTATATTATACCCAAGTACTAAGGTGCGCATGCTTTCTCGATTGAGGTATATTTATGAATTGTTTATAAGTCTTTGGTCACTGTTTTATAAATACAGTTTTTCTTAAGAGTTTGGGTTGTGTTTCATTTATAGTTAGTTTGGGCTGGATTCACTTAAATTTCCACTTAGAGTTTGCACTTGAACTTCACTGATTTTTACTTTGAAAATTTTCTTTTAATAAATCTCCTGTAGATTCGACTTGTAATACTAAGGGAAGACAACCCCCGAGTCCGTAAGCTATGTGCTCGAGGGAGGCGACTCAGGTAAAAGAATTGAGTCCGCGAGCAATGTGCTCGAGCAAGATGACCCAGGTAAGGGCATTGAGTCCGCGGGCAATGTCTTCGAGCAAGACGACTCAGGTTTTAGGTGATACATAAAGTCTGCCGAACTGAAGGTTCGGTAGCGTATTTATATCATAAAAATCTGCTGAGTGTTGCATGTTTAAGGTTGAAAGTCGCTCGCGTTGTTTATAGTTTGCCTTTAATGCTTATATAATAATTTTCAAGTTCAAGTTCAAACTTAAGACAGGGTGATAATGATTTAGTAGTTTATGCATTTTAGTATTTCACACGTTCCCCCGCCCTCTAAACGTTGGTCCCCAACTTTAACACGGCCTTTATTGCTTTAAAAGGAAAGACTTCATTTCGAGAAAACATATCGAATATTACAACATCACATTATACCTATACAATAGAAAATATCATCAGATCCTTTGCTATTTCTTTGCTTGCCTCCACTGCAGTCTATTTCTTAGCCTAGCTTAACATCCTCTTAAATTATTTGAGGGTTTACCTATGATAGTCTGCTGAAGAAACTAGTATGGGCCTCCACTTATGCTTGGTGTATACATGTAACAAAGAGAAAATTATTTTTATAAATTGTCTTACTACTATTAAAACTCTAGTTCTAGATTTTCAATATACAAAGAACAAATAGTATGTAGAACTCTATATTATTCACAAGACGGTCCTGTCTCCTAGTATTTCACCTATCAATATTGAAGTTTTACTCATCCTATTTCTACGACTATATTTAGCAATGTTTATTTATACCGTTGATTGGCTAATAGACACCTATTAGTCAATCAACGTTTAGACACAATTTATTGATTTTCTATAAAATACTGATATTTTTATTGCAATGATATCTTGCTTGCTTTGAATAATTCAGCCCCCATGGGATGCGTGCACCCCATGAAAGTTTATCTTCGAATTATCACGTTTTTATCATAATTTTATAAATTGTTTTATGTATCAAGTAGAAATTTAAGTGAATCTAACACAAACTAACTATAAATGAAACACAACACAAATTCTTAATTACAATGTAATTTTAGTAGTTCACAATATAATTTTAGCAAGTCGTTAAAATGTTCCAGATTTTATGGTAAGTAATGCTTTACAATAGTATTAAGAAGGTTAGCGTATATAAATTCAAGACTTGTCCAGAAAGCCACATTCCTTCGAATTGAATGTATTCGGATTGATAAATGTATGCGCTTCGTATTTAAGAAAGCTTATTTCATATTTATTTTCTTAAAATGCAGAGTTGTAATGCAATACGTTTCATTATTTACTATATTTATTATAATTTCTATGAAAAAAAAATCATTAATATGCATTTAAATCTTATAGATGTCATAATATGTTAAGACGCTACAGTTTTTCTTAAACTAGTGTTATAAAGAAATTAGGTCAAATTAATATGCTGATTTGCAACTCTGCCAATGCCGGTACCAAGTCAAGATGAACGAGAGGGGGTGAGGAGCCACATCGCACTAAAAAACTAGGACTAGTCTGGTCTGGACGAGAGTTATCTTGAAGGACTCCTAGAACGACACTCGTAAGAGGTAGTGAACCAGGAAGGTCGGGGACTCTGGCTTAACAGATTGAAAACGTGGATAAAGTCCCACTATAAAAACTTCTTCAATCCTAAGGTATTGTGGAATGGATGACTAGGGACGAACCTGATCCTAGCAACTAACCTCGAGGCAACTGGCGCCGTTGCATAAAGCTTTCCTCATTGTAGAAGCCTCCGCAGCTGGCTGTTGTTTATTTCCCGAGT
Source organism: Pissodes strobi (assembly GCA_016904865.1). Taxonomy (NCBI): domain Eukaryota; kingdom Metazoa; phylum Arthropoda; class Insecta; order Coleoptera; family Curculionidae; genus Pissodes; species Pissodes strobi. Next base: position 22,416 of record JAEQML010058341.1, on the reverse strand, counting down.
AAAGAGTAGGTAATGCCAGGAACCTTCCAAAGGCCCATATTGGCGACTCCAAAGCCTGTGGAACAATCTAGAACCTCATCAAACGACAACCACTCAATGGGACTAACGCGGAGAACCTTCCAGGGACCCAGCCAGGCCCCCAGCGCAGGCTGAGAAACGGTTGAGGATTTCGAGTCAATGTCTGTGAAATTGAATCCAGGAATAATCTAAATTATGCTACTTTTGAGTGACTCGGCGCCTTGTAGGATGAGAGCCATTGTTGCTTTGAAGAGATAGAACATGGGGCTTGCAACAGGGCGCTATGGCTTGATAAGCATTTGAACCTGCTGCAGATCGTAGAAGATCCTGAATGCAGGTGGTGCTTAGAAGTCGAGGAATCATCCTCTAGTATAACAAAGGTGCACTTAGGAAGCTGCGTGCTGAGCCCGGAGGAAAGACTCACCCGAGGAGGCTGTGTGCCTTCGCTAGAGGTGTCGGGCTACCTAGCTGAATTGGTATGTGAATGGGCACACAATGCGCCCAGCATAGTGGCCTACGTGGAAGGGATCTCCCGCCCTCGATTCAAATTAATTCACTAATTCATTCGTGCTAATTAACATACAAATTATGTTTGATCAAATTAATTTAATTGTAATATGTATTATGACACGACGAGTAATCCGCGACACCGCGCCTTGGATGGCGCGCAGGTTATGTAGCTCAGATTAGGGACCGCTCTACGTCAGGTGAGAAGAGATAATAAAGAAGGCCCTTCGGTGCCACAATGGAAATGTCTATTGGTCAAAGATTAAATGAATTTATTCGATTACTAAAACACACATGGCGTTTCGGTTGACGTATAGCTTGAATTGTTTAGAGGTCCTGGACCCTATTCTTTAAGAGCGGTGTTGTGCTTAATTTATAGTTAGGTTTGGTTATTTATTTCACTCAGCACTTTAGGGCACTGTTACTATTTAACTTTAAAAATCACTTGACTTAAAATTTTGACAGATGTATCGTAGATTCGACTTTAGTACTTTAGACGGGTATCCTCCAAGAACTATTGGGCTACTGTGAGCTGCACCCCTTGAGTTGGGTTTGAGGAGTAGAATATCGGTAGAACAATAAAAGCCACGTCCCTGTGGGCTGCAGTAATGATTCGAGCGGAATAGGTGAGAGATAAAAGCCTGTCGGATTGATGGTTAGCTTGAATATCTATATAATAAAATCTACTGACCATTGCAAGTTTAAGGTTCGCAATTGCTTGCGTTGATCGCCGGCGTTGCTTATAATTTGTCTTGAATGTTTAGATAATATTTTCCAAGTTCAAGTTCAATCTTAGGACAGGGTGATAATTAATTAGTAGTTTAAATGTTTTAGTAGTTCATAATATTGTAAATAAAATGTATTTAGAAATTTTTATATAATTAAGAAATATCTTTCTCGGTTGCAATAATTGCAATATTTACAAGAATAGAGAGATACCTTATATATTGCTTCAACTTAAATTATTCTAAACGAAATTGCAAATACAGTGTCTATGAAAAGCTCGTCAACCTGCAAGAATTTACAATTCTGAAGTTTAATTTTTGCAAGGAATCGGTTAAAATCTACATACCGGAGAAGGAGGTCATTTATTAGATATGGAAATTGTCCCCCGTGTCATCTGAAGGCGATGCTGTTGCAGAGAGAAATAGAGAAGATGAAAATGTGCTAGCCATTTTCATATAAATCAAGATTTTTAACATATTAAGTGAACTTGTATATTTACGTTATCATAATTTGTTCACCACATTTGTATATTGATCGAAATTTTAATGGTTTTAGTAATTTTCTGATTTTGTAATGCAAGATGCTTGAAGATGGTCGAATTTTTCGTATTCAAAATTATATAATAAATAATTTCAAAATTATTCTAAATATAGTAAACTTCAGATTAACTAAACTGATTCTTAGGCCACATATAGAGGGGCTTAAGTACCAATCTGAAATTTATTATATATAGAATAATTTAAATATTATATAATAAATATGAAAAATTCGAAGACAAAGTGATTTTTTTCAGAGATTTGGGAATTCTCCCGAGAAGAGAAAAAGATTATGTTATGGGAAGAAAAATGTATATCAAAAGAACGGGAAACAGAAAAATTGAGGGTAAAAGCGAAATACAGTCTCTTATATTTTCTATACAGATAAAAAATAGAACTACCAATTAATATAGATCTAAATAGGCCAGAAACTAATAACGCAACTACTGAAAATTTAGATGAAAGAGGAAAACAATTTGTTGCTAGATTTCTTAATTTCTTATGTCGAAAATCATCTAATAAGCTACTGCAAATTTTTGTATATTTTATACCAGTTCCGTACTGAGTATTATATTGTCAGGACTCTGCAGTTGTCGTGTCGGTATCCAGCAAAAAACTAGTTATGCTAGATATTGGTTGTTCCATTTTGGTGGATGCCAAGAGGGTTATTTAGCAGGTAGAAATGGGCACAAAAACTTAATAATTATGCGGATGCATTTTGGTTGAGGTATACTTAAATTGTTTATGTCTTGGTCACTGTTTGGGGGACTCAATCCAGAGATGGCCTTTCCAGAAGAGGATTTGACCGACCCGGATTGAGGGTCAGCTCGTGAATTTATATCAGAAAATGAGCTGATCAATGCAAGTAAAATTATTTATAAGTTTGCTGTTCATATTTATATATTCTCAATGTAAAGTTCAAACTTCGGATAGAGTAATAGTTATTCAGTAGTTTATACATTTCAATAGTTTCCAATATTGTTGTAAGTTTTCGTTTTAGTATCTAATGTTTTTTAAGTTCAATTTTTTGTTCTGATCAAATATAAAAGCCGAAATGATTTCGGGCTAAGTTCATTTTGCTAAATCAAAGGTAAGTCTCTAAAACTGTTTTACTTAGTACCAATTTCTGAACTGCAGTAAAATTATTTTTATTTTTTAGACTTGAGCAGTTCGAATGCGACGTCAACAATATTCATTTGCCTTTAATCCAGTGTTTAATATACAAAAAGAAGCTCTTTACCACTAATTATATAGGAATACAGACAAATGCGAGTTCTATATGGAAAATTTAAATTAATTATCTATATAAATTTAGCAAAATAAATTGTCCAATTAACATGTTTGTTGTCGAAAGCTATTAGCAGAACTAATTGACAATAATTATCAATGTTAGCGGCCACAAGTGCTGTTAATTCATATTATTATTTTATTAATTACGTATTGTAATTACTCTATTTAATTAACTACCATTTCGAATTAATATATGTAATCTATGGGCTCTTATATTTTAGGTTTTGTTTATGAAACATTTATAAAATCTCTAAAAAGGTTTAGTCCATGGAAATAATGTTCCAAAAATCCGGCATGACTTTCAACAAATAAATAGCCAAAAATATTGACACGCAATGTTTTCATCCCGTGATGCCTCGCCTTGATTAGCATGCAGGAGAGTAGCTCAGATCTGGAATCAGTAATCACTCTACGTCAGATGAAAAGAGATGATAAAGAAAGCACTTCGGCTAAACAATAACAACGGATATTGGTCAAACTTAACGAGGAACGATTAACAATGTTGATGGTGATAAGATTATATTATACCCAACCAAGTACTATGGTGCGCATGCTTTCCCAATTGCGGTATATTTATGAATTGTTTATAAATCACTGTTTTATAAATATAGTTTTTCTTAAGAGTTTGTATTGTGTTTCATTTATAGATACTTTGAATTAGATGAAATTTCCACTTAGAGTTTGTACTTAAACTTTGCACTTAAACTTCATTGATTTTTACTTTGAAAATTATCTTTTAATAAATCTCCTGTAGATTCGACTTGTAATACTGAGAGAAGACAATCCCCGAGTCCGCGAGCAATCTGTTCAAGCAAGACGTCTTAGATAGGGGAATTGAGTCTGCAAGCAATGTGCTCGAGCACGACGACTCAGGTAAGGGAATTGAGTCGGCGGGCAATGTGCTCGAGCAAGACGACTCGGGTTTTAGGTGAGACACAAAGTCTGCCGAACTGAAGATTCGTATTTATGTCATAAAATCTGCTGAGCGTTGCATGTTTAGGGTTGATAATCGTTCGCGTTGCCTGCTCGCGTTGTCTATAGTTTGCCTTCAATGCTTATATAATAATTTCCAAGTTCAAGTTCAAACTTAGGACATACTGATATTTATTTAGTAGTTTATGCATTTTTGTAGTTCACAATATCGTTTGAAGAGTTACATATTATCATCCATAGACTAAACTGTTATTTTTTAAGGCCTAATAGATAATGCTAAGAAGCGTATTTATTTATTTTAATTGGTTTTGACAAACCCCACTGCTCTACCTTATATATGTTTATAACTACTTTACTTTTCGCAAACATTTATTTTTGTTCAGCCATCACCTAGCACTTATCTGAAGTGCCTATTGTGATTTTTTTTATAACAAAGCCTTATTTTCAACTTGGACAAGAATCAGGATTGTATTTATAATTTTTTTGCAGGAGCGATCAGTTGTAGGATGTCAATCTATCAAAACAACATTGTTAACTTAAATGCTCACAAATTGGATATTTGTTGGAAATTTTCCTGGTAAACCAGGGCAGAATCCGAACTATCCCACAATAATTCAGCAATATTAAATATAAATTGTGGTAGGAGTTCACTGTGTGTTTCTGCTTTACTTAATTAGGGTTAGTTTGGGTTAGACAAAAGAGGCATCACCCCCCTATTGGGTATATAATTGCATATTTTATCCAACTTGGTTTCGCTTGGTGGTGGATTTTCAGGTTATCAAAATATACACAGTTTTGTTTTACTGTACTTTATGTAGAAAATATTACACGTACAATATGATTTTTGTGTAGGTGGTAGTTAAGATCTAAGATAATATATGTCCTCTTTTTTAAATATTTTAAGCAAATTCATTTACGCTATTGTTTACTGCCAGCCCAATATTATTGTTTAAGTTTATGTTTATTTTTATTTATGTGACCACAGCACATCTACATCAATGGATATTGTCACGATCTGTATTTCGTGAAGCCACGCCTTGTTGGCGTGCGAATTATGTAGCTCAGATTAGGAATAATTTACATCAGGTCAGAAGAGATGATAAAGAAGACACTTCCATGAAAATAATAACAATGCCTGTTGGTCAAAGAATTAATAATGTTACCCTGTACTCGATTCCTAGAACACGCATATCTTTTCGGTTGAGATATATTGTGAATTGTTTATAATAAAGACTTTTAGGAGTTGGTATGTGTTTTATTTATAATAATATAATAGTTTTCCCTGCACTTTAACTATTTGACAGATTCTACTTTAAAATATATTTTTTTTAAGCTTTGACAAATTTATCGTAGATTTAACTTTACTACTTTAGGTGAGTAACCCCTAGCTCACGTATATGTGCACTGGGAAACCCAGATCTCTATAATTTTTGTGCAAACAAGATTATTCCTTATATCGCAAAACAATTTAAAGGTTGACAATAGATTTCGTTTCCTCACAGTGCATCAGAGAACCAGCATACGGAGATATTTCGTACTTTTAGTTAGTTTAAGAGGGAAATGCTTATTGACAAGGTTGCTGTAAGTTCAATATAAAAGCTTAGATTTTAAGGAAATACTAATTAATGCTAAATAGCGATTGCGCAAACCTTCTTTTATTTTTGTCTGGAAACCTTCTCGTGTCAACAGACCCCGATTTTAGTACCTTACATTTGATTTTCCTTAACTGTGCCTTATGGTCCGAGAGACAGGGATTCATGGCATCAACGTTATATTCCGTATTCGTCAAATGTGTCAGAGGATTATCAAGGAAAGTGTTTGAGCGCAGTGTGACTCTGATGAGCACGTCAACACTTATGGCCATATTAAATGATCCCAGCACACAACCCAAGTGGTCAAGGAAATCTATATTAAAACCGCCCACAATAATCAACAGGCAACTAACAAAAACTTTAAACTTCCGCTTCGTCTTCGGTCGAGTCGATACGCGTTGTGTGTCGGCTCGTTTGTCGCCATTGGGTGAAGACGTGGCAAACGTTCAGTGACCGTTGTTTCTCCTCGGGAAAGAATCAGGTCTCCACGCCAGTACTCAGGCCGGGGGATCCTGATGTTCCCCTGGGATCATTTCCGTCTGTGTCTGTAAAACTTGGCTTACAGCCAACATTTTAGATGGGCTTGTGATAGTCAGAGCCTTCAAGAGAGCAATGCTCGACACTTTGAAAGGTCTAAAAATATAGTGCCACCGATCCAATAATAAGGATGTAACCTATCTGGGAGGGTTGTCCCAGCTCTAGCTAAACCCGGACGGAGGCCTTACTGGGCGAATGCGCTATGCGTGAGACCCACTAACAGTAAACCCCCTCCCACTATCCTAAACTTGTCCAAAAACCAATAAAATTCTGTTAGACATGATAAAGACGATATTTAGTTATTGTATTTTTAGACCGCGAAATTCTGCGGCTCGCTTGATGTAAGCTAATATAAAAAAATTCATTTTCGTTTTAATAACATTAAAACACTGTACGACCCTAACAGACAAAAATAGAAATTCTAACAGTTGTTTACAAGGAATAAATAGACAATCATTCATCTATTATTAGCTGCCTGTTTCTGAAGTTCTTTCACGCATAACTTAAAACTCAACAAATAACTGTCACGACGCAACATAGAAATGATTATACGAAAATTGGTGCATCATGTTAATGCGAAAATAAAGCAAGTAAACGAAAAGCTTTGTCTATAATTACGACGCCGTGTTAATAAAATATTACTTTCCAAAAATAGGCTTTATATAGAAGTCGATTGACGTCACATGCTTTATTTCTTTTAAAAATTAGAATTTGTGCTTTTTTTATGCAAATATGAGGAAAGACTTTTATTTTCTGTGAACATTTATCTGTCTATTTCTCGTTTTCTATTTACCTGAAGTGTGCTTTTTCAATTTTTCTACATCATTTCAACTTAGACAAGAATAGGAAGTGGAATGGCTGTAGGCTATGAATTATTTATAAAAAATCCTCATAAATTGGATTTTAAGAATCCTTTCAGAAATAATCATAACTGACTGAGCTCTGCTTATTGCCAAACCAGGCAAATTGTCAACAATGTTAAATATATAAGTTATATTGCAGAAAGCGATCATTATATTTATTTTGTGATAATTGGGGTTAACATGACATATTTTATCTAATTTCATTTCACTTAGAAGTTGTAACCAGCCTTAAGCGTTGGGTGTCAAATAGGTACCCCTTACTTGTTAGTTGCTCATTTTAAACTTGGGGCGACCGAAATTTGGTCCAATTCAGTGCAGCAAAGACCCAAGCAGCCACGTTTACCAAGAGGGCCAATACGGCAGGCCCTGACATCATTATGGCAGGATCGACCATTCCTTCATCCTCGTCAATCGGACTGCTGGGTGTCTCGGTCAACAGCAATATGTCTTGGCATGACCACGTTGCTAACATCGCAAAATCAGCCTCCCAGAAGCTTGGTGCGCTATTTCGCAACAAAAAACTCTATACACCGCAGCAGTTGGTCTTGCTCTACAAAGCACAAATAAGACCGTGATTAGAATATTGCTCACATATCTGGGGTGCCGCACCAAAGCACACCCTTAAGCTGCTGGATTCCATTGAGAAGAGAGCTGTGCGTCTCGTCAGCGACGCGGAGTTGACCCGGAATCTGGATAGTCTGGAACACCGCAGACATGTGGCCGAGATGTCTCTATTTTACAGATACTTTCACGGCAGATGTTCCCAGGATATGGCCCACCTCATCCCGTCCTTGGCAACGCCTGTCAGACAGTCACCGACAGACGGCAAGAGCGCACCAGTTCGTCGTACAACTAGAAACACCTAGAACACTGCATCACTGTGGAACTCACTCCCAGGACATCTGTTTCCCCACTAATTACAACTTACAACTATTCAAGAACCGTGTCAAACAACATCTTCGCACACACACCGCTCGTCGAGCGCCATATGATCTCCCTTTAGTGTGTGTGTCACTGCCATAAAAAAAAGAAAGGTGGTCCATATGCGATGTTTACTCAGCTGATTCATTTTTCTAAAGGCGCTGATAAAATGCAGTGAATTATTACGCCACACTATAAAAAGAAAAAAACGAAATGAGCTCAGTTCGATCAGGTTTTAAAGTGAAAACATAAAATTACAAATAATGACAGCAATATTAATTCGTGCACTGCTATCAAGTGAAAGGCTGATTATAGTAAAAACATATGGTTCAAGTCGGTACCTATAATACACAATAAATCAAATAATCACGAAGCCATTATCGAGATATTAATCAATTATGGTAACATTATATATACGGAAAGTTAAGATTAAATACTCGACAAAGGTAATAAGTGACTTAAGTTCAATTACTCAAATACGATAAAACATTACCGACAGACAGTCAGGTTAAGGTATATTCAATAAATCTCATTACTGTAAAAGTGAATCAAGTAGTAAATTCTCCACTCGAGATAATATCAGGTATGAAAACTACAGCAAGAAAAAATAAATCAATTGATTTTCATAACATTAGCTCCAAAAAATCACTGCCTTCTAGAACTACTAAATTAAATTTTGTAAACAGACTCCGATTTAAGTACCTTACGTTTGATTTTTCTTAACTATGCCTTATGGTCCGAGAGACAGGGATTCATGGCATCAACTTTATATTCCGTATTCGTCAGATGTGTCAGAGGATTATCAAGGAAAGTGTTTGAGCGCAGTGTGACTCTGGTGAGCACGTCAACACTTATGACCATACTAAATGATCTCAGCACACAACCCAAGTGGTAAAGGAAATCTATATTAAAACCGCCCAAAATAATCAACAGGCAGCTAACCAAAACTTTAGACTTCCGTTTCGTCTTCGGTCGAGTAAATATGCGTTGTGTGTCGGCTCCTTTGTCGCCATTGGGTGAAGACGTGGCAAACGTTCAGTGACCATTGTTTCTCCCCGAGGAAGAATCGGGTCTCCACGCCAGTACCCAGGCCGGGGGGAACTGGATATTCCCGTGAGATCATTTCTGTCTGTTTCTGCAAAGATTTAGCTTACAGCCACCATTTTAGATGTATTTGTGATAGTCGGAGCCTTCAAGAGAGCGAAGCTCGGCACCTTGAAGGGTCTAAAAATATATTGCCACCGATCCAATAAGGGTGTAACCTATCTGGGTGGGTTGCTCCAGCTCTAGCTAAACCCGGACAAGGGCCTTACTGGACGAATGCGCTATGCGCGAGACCCGCGAACAGTAAACACCCTCCCACTAGCTTAAACTTGTCCAAAAACAATTAAAATTCTCTTAGACATGATAAAGACGATATTCAGTTATTCTATTTTTAGAACACGAAATTCTGCGGCTCGCTTGATGGATGTATGTAAGTTAATATAAGAAAATCATTTTCGTTTTAGTATTATTAAAACACTTTACGACCCTAACAGACAAAAATAGAAATTCTAATAGTTGTTTACAAGGGATAAATAGACAATCATTCATCTATTAGCTGATACCCGATACACTATAAAGGAAGTATTTTACTAAACTAGCTTTATGGTAAATCAATAAAATATCGGGTAAAGTAAATAAGTAGTATAGATATAGGTAGCCGTTAATATATCGAGGTATAAATGGAATGATACTTAAATAAAATTAAACTAATTATACACATGACAGTGGTAATATCGTCATATGAATAAACAGTTAATCAAGTGTACTAAATCAATAGGACAACCTGTAGGTTGTATATATAGCTGAAAGTACTTATGGGTAAAATAAAATGATTATTAAACAAAACTAAGCTAAATGAATCTCATGGCCGCGATAATATCAGTATATCAATAAAAGTCAATAGACATACCAAATCATTGAAGTTACCAATGATGTAAATGGTTAAAAATGAAAAAAAAAACAAAATGAGCTCAGTTCGATCAGGTTTTAAAATGGAAATTTAAAATTGCAAATGGCAGCTATATAAGGTCGTGCACTGCTACGTGGTGAACAGCTAATTATAGTAAGAACGTATGATTGAAGTTAGTAGGTATACTACACAAGTAAATTAGATAATCACGAGGCATTATCGAGATATTTATCAATTAAGGTAAAATCATATTATACTAAGGAAAGTGAAAATCTAATACTCGACAAAGATAATAAGTGACTTAATTCCAATTACTCAAATACGATAAGAAATGACCGACAGTCAGGTAAAGGCATATCCGATAAATTTCATTACTTTAAAAGTGAATCAAGTAGTTCTCATAACATCAACAAAGTAAATTCTCCACTAGAGATAATATCAGGTATGAAAATTACAGTAAGAAAAAATAAATCAATTGATTTTCATAAGATTAGCTACAAGAAATCACTACCTTCTAGAATTACTAAATTAAATTATGACATTAGAAAGAACTGATCGGTATGATATAATATTTGAACTAAAGTCAGTTGTCAGTAAGTTAATAAGACCAATAGAGCAAGTCATTATGTGACTTGCAATATTACCATAACATTAAGGTAGATGAACGCGGTAAAAAAAGATTAAGTCAACTATTACGGTATTATTGTTAGGCATTCGATATTTGAGACGATATTCGACACGATGCTAAAGAATTTATGCAAGCAATGAAAATAACGAGAACGGATTTGATATGAAATAATGCTAGACATAAGGTCGTTTATCGGTAAGTTAATAAAACTAAAACGGTAATTATCTATAAACAAGAAATACGGATCCTATACACGATATAGGTGAAGACCAAACACCAAATGACCTACAATCATTTGATTATATATTCATTAATTAAGATTATATATAGCGGTAATATATATGGCGTAATTAAGGCAAATGATCTACAGCCATTTGATTATATATTTATTAATTAAAATGATACATAGCGGTAAAAAAGATACGATAATCAAGGCAAATGACCTACAGCCAGTTGATAATATATTCGATAATTAAAATGACATATAGCGGTACGATAAGATATAAAGGCGGTATTCAAGGTACTTAAATAAATTAAAATCTATTTTAATTGATTCTGGTAGAGTTGTAGACGCTGGCGCTTCCGGTAAGTACGCCTCCACCATGTGGCTGTGTCACTCTAATAAAAAAAGGTCTCGGTACGGCTAACTGACGACGGGATTAGCTAGGTCAGCGTCAAAAACTGGAAATTCTATCTCACAGAAGGAATTCAATCTTATAGAAGAACTCACGGCAGATAGCGGAAAGTCTCCTGTCCCACAGAAGGGAGCGGAACATCTTCTGCCCAAGAGAAGATAGCGGAAAATCTCCTGTCCCAAAGAAGATCCCTAATTAAACTATAAAGAATTTTCACTTTTCAAGATAGGCACACCAACCTTTAACAAACCGTTTTTTCCTAGGAAGGATAACCACACAAGCCGTCTAATATCGGTATTAAACGATATGGCCGATAATTCTGGAAACTAAACTGGGTAATATATTTACCGAATAATTTCACTTTAAAACCAGACGGTAATTATTAGACCTGATGGTCAAAAATAGCCAGGATAATTTTAACCACAAAATTGGCAGCATTTCTGTGTAACATAAGAAACATTACAAAGGTTCTCATTTGTCCGGAATTTTATATTAAGAGAATATCCATTATAAGGTATCCCATTCTAAGCCAATTTTGTCTCATTGCTCTCAAGTGTGGAGGTAGTTTCCTTGATATTTGATTATAGACGTCACGTTGATAAATGAAAGAAATTAATGCTTAAGTCAAAGCGAGATCATAATTTTTATCCCTTTCCAGACAGCCCAACAGTGTAGATATTTGAATTGCAAAGATATACTACTACTAATTACTACGGGCAATTCCCCCATTGCAAAGCTCTTTTGGCATTTTAATAAAGATTTAAATCAAAGACGGACATTTTAGCGGTGTCGATGTTGATATTCAATACGTCGAAAAGGAGTAAAAAATATTCTATATATAAACCCCTTGGCATTCATTTCCCACATTCCGTTATCAATTACGATTCCTTCATGGCAACGTTTTGTCCCTTAGAAGGTCCTTTAGAAAGTTAAAATAAGTCAATATATTTCTTAATTAATCCCCATACCTATCAAATAGGCCCAAAGCATTGGTAGATATCAACAGATACACAAATATTAGTTTGACTTCTTCCAGTTTGCAACAGAAATACAGATAAGCTGAAAAATCAAAACAGGTTACGTAATTTTCACGATGGCTTTGGGGAATGCAGTACATCTTTCCAGACGACGTAGATAATACTAAATGAAAATAGGACAAGGGCCATTGCAAAAAGATTTAATTTTTCCCCGGATGCATATACGTATTCTGCAGACGCTTAAGTTTCTGCCATAGGCTGACTGTAATATAAATTTTAGATATAATACCCCCGGTTCGTTTCGTCTTCAAATATTTGAACACTTCATGCCTGGCCCTCCGCTCGCTTCGGGGGCGCAACCAACAAAAACTAACCAAAATTAACCCAATGCATGAAAAATAACTACATTTATTTGGATCGCCCTATGGCGAGTTCCTATCACGGTTGAAGTTTACAAATATGCTCCCCGGATATAGTGGGGGGCTACGTCAAGCACGCAGTGATAAAAAAAATTATAATAATTCTCTTTCTTAATAAACCTCAAAATTTCAAAAACTTTTGCCTACGCAGGACTTAGATCGGCATACAAAAATGTCTTTTGGTTCTCCAACAGACTTTTCATTACACTTTATACAATTTCGATTCGAACAAATAACAGCCAAGCTGTTCCAGAGAAAGCAATATTCGACATTATTAGAGCAACGTGATAATACAAAAAGTAAATTTTATTTCAAAAAGACGACACGTTTTATCTACTTCTAGCAGCTGCAAGTCCAAACAAGACAAATTCGCGTTGCTAATAATATAAGCGAGTCGACATCTGCCAATTTCATTCTTTTGAAAGAATCCTTTTGATAAAAAATGTTTAAAAATTCCGAGCCTCAATCGCTTTGAACTTAGTAGTTTTAATTAAATACATGGCCAAGGGCAGTGGTATTCACTGTGGGTATCAATTCATATAGGGCCCCAAAAATTAATTTGGGGTTGCGAAGCGGAAAAAACAAATTCTAAATTACTTCATGTCTTAGCAGAATATCAATCGTTCGGTTTATTACAAAAAATTCATTTACAATTATGTGGCTCAATTTTTTCAGAATTGGCCCCGTGAACTTATAAAAATTCTATTAATGTTCGAAGTATTGGATAATGAACGTCAGCAGCTTTTTTAGATACAGAAATATTTCAAGAGACTATTAAAGACTAAGTCTATACTCCTAAAAACTAATGATTAGCTTTAATTTATTTTTAAATCAAATTGATTGAATCTGACACCTCAAAGGGAAAATGGATTTGTATCGCTAATATTGAATAAAGAAAAGTGCTACTGCATTTTCTCATTCAGGAAGCAAAACAGAATAATACAAAAGTTGCTCTAAATATTTGATTGGCACTAGGACTAGCACAGTCACTTCCACCCCTAGCCCCGAAGTAGAAACACCGGCAACGCTGCCCGGAGATATGTTAGTCACGTGACATTTGACAAGTTCGTATGCAATTTTAATGGAAACAGGTCGCTCGTTTTCGGTACTCCTAATTAAATTGCATTTTCTACTCGGGATTCGTAGATATTTTACAAAAACCTTTTGTGATGTGATTGCCCAGAAGTTACAATTTTTGGTACGGATTCTCCGTAATATCGGTAAAAAAAGTGATAAATAGTGAAGCCGGTTCGCCTGCCGGGGTCGTTTACGTTACTATAATGGCGGCACATTCTATGTCCAGTTCAATTTTATTGATAGTGTGTTTATTTTAGCTTATAGCCGATTTGTAGGTATAAGTAAGTGAATTAGATTTAAAATTAGTCAAAATTATATATAGCTGCATAAGGTTAGTTTGGTGGTAAGTAGGTATCCTTTTTTACATTTATTCATTCATTTAATATTGCATTTCACTTAAATAAGATATGAATTTGAATTGGCCAAGTACTAAAGCTATTACCGATTTAAAAACTTATCTTTGAAAAATAATTACAAAGTAACAAAATATAACAGTATGCTATTTCGCTAGGTATGACAAAACGAGTTGCAGATGAAACATACTTATAACCACAATTCGTGAAAATATTGTTATACATACAGAGTGTCTCATAAACGTGGGAACCAAGACTTGACTTGATTTTTTTGTCTGGAATTAAAAGGAACATCATAGAAATACTAATATGATAGAACTTTTTAAACAAACTTTGTATGGAAATTAATGTAAACGTGTGGTGTTCAGCTTTCGCATAATTTGGCATACTAAATATAATTAACTTATAAAATAGTTCAGTAATAAAGTGATAAATTGAACTCTAGGCTTTATAATGAACATCAAAATCATATAAAATATAAGTCAATATTTAACTTAAAAGTTAAAAGCTTATCAAAGATACAATTTTACAGGCAAACATAGGAGGTACTAATAAAAAAGATAAATTAAAATATTCTAATCAATTCATATTGTTTTCTATCAGCGTAATCTTAATTAGTTTGCTTATTAGTGCCTGATATTAATAAGCCTAATTGAATGTAGTTGAATAATAAGTATATATGTCTATAATGTCTTTTAGTTGTGTTACTGCACTTATAAAATACTAGACATATTTAACAAATTCCATGTATGAAAATATCACACTTGCATAAAGCGAAAATCAAAAACAGAGTAATAACAATTACCGTGTTTATGATTTCATGATTGGGTTAGGAGAAAGAAATAAAAATGCTGAGTGAGTAATTAAACAGCTATTATTATTAAGAGCATGTACGAGTTTCACAAACACAAAATACATTTCTAAATATACTATAAGTACAAAGTAAGGGACATTTCATCCAAAATGAGTATTTCGAATACCAGCAACGTGGTGGCTTAAGTATCCCAACGGACGTTAATAAACGGGCTACTCTTTCATATCTGTGCTACTTTAGAAAAAGTTATTATTGGCACTTTGAAAAAATAAATTTATATATTAATTTTTAGTTTATATATTGTTATATTTCGGTAGTTACTTAGGTAGGTACCATTTTTAGTTTTAAAGAAACACACATCGATAGCGCACTTTTTAGCCTTGTTTCTACTTTATATAAGCCTTCCACCAAGAATAGTATTTAATAATTAACTTGTTTTTGTGAGCCAAAACAAAACTGCTTATTTTTTGCCTAGTGATTTATACATTTTTCAATATGTCACTTGGCGGCTCGACTTGAAATCGGCTGTGGGACTAGTTGCAATTAGTTTTTGGGCAAGTGTACATATTGGGGAAAATGTAACTAAAATCCCGTCAGGTGGTTATTTAAAACACTTTTGAAGAGAAAAAAGGCCACTGATAAAAAGTTTCAGAATTCCCTGCCTACATCGCGTTAAACTTAGTAGTTTTAATTTAATACGTCCTTAAGGCAGTGGTATCGCACATATTTTTAGACAGCATTTATGCAAACCTGTATAAAGCTATTTAGCTTTTTAGACAGGTTTTACAAAGCGCTGTATAAAATATGCCAATAGTGAGAAAATGACCATCAAGTTAAAAACCATATTTGAAAAAACTCTTCGTTGTTTTTATTTTCTTTTTTTGTTTTTGTTACTTTAGTTTTATGTAATAATGTTTTCTTTGTATCAATATTCGAATTTTAAAATGATATTGTTTAAAGTGAAACATGTGACATTAAGTCTTAATGCGTGATTGGAAATTAAAAAAAAAACATTAAGATGGACCTTAGAATAATTATTTTGTCAAAAATTTGCATTTTTATCTAACAAATTAGCCGCAAGCAAATATAGTAAATCATACAAAAACTATAGAATTTTAACCTCGTTTTCTAAAATAAGCCTAAGCAGCTTCATATTTTGGAAAATATCAAATGACGTTCAATCAGCATAAGAAATAATGTGCTGGGTGCTGGCTAATATTCCAAAAACTGAAATATTTTGGGAAAATTGATCATTCCACTGACCTAACGTATAACGCAAATACGAGAGGTGCTTAAAAAATTTAAGTACCAATTACTAAAAGCAGCAAAACTTTATCTCTTCCCGAAAATGTACATTAACATTTTGAATTGGAAAATAATTTAATGGAAACCCTTGCTAAGAATGGCAAAATATTGTCCTAGCTCGAAAAATGCACCAACAATTTAAGTTGCAGTTTCCGTTAACGATAGAGATTTTACTAAGAAATGTTTATAAAATAATGAAAATAGGAGTTTCACTATTATGTAGCTAAATTTTGAATTAAAGCTTGTATTTTGATAAAATAATAATAAAGGGATTTCCACAGTTATCTTGCTGAAATTCCAATAATAATACTATTATCAACCTATTGTTTTTAAATTTGGGATTTTACTACACTCTTGCAAAATTTTTAATAAAGTATATGTTTCACCGTTATCTAGCCAAATTGTAATAAACATATTGATATTTGTTGTTCTGTTAATTAATATATTATCAAAATTACCCTACTGATTCAGAACTAAGCGAACCAAGACACATTCAGAAGTAGAAAATTAAAGTAGCAATACTCTATCATTGATAATATCTCCAACACTTCCTATAAGCCGCAGAAATGGGACAAAGTGTGCAATTAGGTTCTCTATTTATGATTCTAGTTACTATTTCAGCACGAGAAATGTACAATAATACTAGTAGAAAAAAGTTTGAGAATTCTCATCCTTAATCGAACTAAATCTCTTATGCAAGATTTAAGGGAATATATATTATATAATATTAAACAAAATACACTTCCTGAGCATGAATTTTACTCATCAACATATATCAGACTTCGTAAAATTATTCGTGAACAATCTGAGCGTTAAACAACTTGAACAAAAGTAGAATAGAAAGCACGATTATTTTCATCACAGGACAAATACAAACGAAACGTTCCCATCTATTACCTAATAGCTTTACCAGCATTCACTTCAACGCTCGAAGATTAGACGACAAAAATGCTTCATAAGAAAAATCGCGTCTGTCCGAAATCTCTCTTTATCGTTAGTAACATCCCGAACCGAATAAATGGCGGCCGAACGAGGGCAAAGAAGGCATTTTTCGACAATCAGTAAATTATGTTGCAGTTTGCCAAAAGCAGAGGCTTTAATACCGCATTAATTACGGCGAATTCACAGAAGAATCTGGAAAATAATGGATTTAGTCGGGCGCAAATAATGTGTCGGCTGCATTTTTCTGAAACGATTAAGATATATTTGACTTCGAGCTGCCTGCTTTAGCTTCGAAATTTAATGGCTAGAATTTTTTTCCTTAATTTTGTTTTACCAAATTGATATATTTCGTTTAATTTGACTGTCTTTGAGCCCAATTTCTTCAAAATAAAATCATTTTACAAAAGCGTATTTATTTTTCCCCCTTAAAAATATCTAATATCTAACAGGATTAAAACTTAGGCCATTATTCTTAACGAGTGGACTCCAATTATTTAAAAGTTTTAGTTTAATGCAGATGCCACTCAAAGTTTAAACATTGACTAATATATAAAGTTAAATCGCGAAAGAACTTTACCAGATTTAAAAATTAAGAAAAATAGTAGTTAAATTATGCAAAACTGCATAATTCTTATATTATTATTATATTATATTATTTTCGTATCAATAAATTGGGTAAATGAATAAATATATGATTACTCTACCTGTATATGAAGCCAAATTTTACATGATATAATTAAACGTACTGATAACTGATCATAGAAACGTGAATGGCATTAAATTAATAAACAAACAAAATAAAATCCAAGCCTCTGGAGTATTTTTATTCTTGAAACAAACACAAATACAAAGTAAAAGTATAAAATCTCTAACGCTGGGTAAATTTGGGCATAAAGCCTTTTAGTAGAGTCGTAATTTATTTAAACGCCATTTCACTTGGGTTGGAAAGAGAATACTACTAATATTAATAACGTTATTTATCACATTGAAAATCTTTGCCTGTTTACTTTGTTTCCTAATCTCGAAGATTATTAAAAATATTTGGAATAATCATAAATTTTTAAAATAATTTTTCTCCTGGTTTAGATGAGATTTCGGTTTATGTCTTAAAATTTGCTGTAAAGCTTCTAGAAGCCTAAAAACAACCCAAGTTCACTTGCCTCTGGAACTAGGAAGAAATTTATACCTATCTAAAGCTGTATTTACACCTGTATAAAGCTGTATAAAGCGGAAAGCAGACCTATCTAAAATTGTACACAGACATTTCTAACGCTATATAAAGCTCTATATCGGTCCCCTGGGTTTGTTATTTTGTATAAAATCAAATTACTTCCAATAAACAAGGCCTTTTATTACACTGTGTCAAAGACTTATAAAATGTAGATTCTGTTCCACTGTGTTAAAATATATGACATCACTGGTTTAACCTCAACATATCAAATGATTCTCTGATTCTGATGGTTTTTGGTTTTATCGTTGGGAAATTGCTCAAATTATATAAGCCTTTTAATACTGTTGCTAGTGTTCCCCTCAAATTGACCAAATTTATCTCCAACTCAAAAAATTTCAGTCCATTGATAATTTTAGACCAATATCATTGGGAAGAGTGTTCACTAGAATAATAAATACATTATTTATTCCCACATAATATCTTAAATTAACATCAGTTTGAAGTCAGGCCCGAAGAAGTCCATTGAAAGAACAATTTTTAGCTACATAACTTTTAGTACGGAGCATGTAGATAAAAATTACAAGGTTGAAGGTCGCTCATTTGATCTGGCCAAGGCTATTGACACGGTGGATCATGACTTCTTGGTAAAAATTTTAGTGTGTTAATAATTCAATCATATTTTTTGATATTGCTAAGATCCTACCTATCAATATGTATCATTGGCGAGGGTATCAGTTACTGCTCTGAAATTACCTTGGGTCAATTTTTTAGGCCAAATTCATTTCATAAAATGAGCTTACCTTTTGGGGATGCCCTACTCGATCAAGGAGAACATTTAGAGCACAAAATCTAATCAATATGAACATGTTAATTCTTTACCCATGAACATTCTGTAGGCTGTATTTCACACTCTTAGGGATGCTCGTTATTTTGAAATGGAAAGTTCATGATTGGCTGTTTGATCAGTGTTTCTATTATTTTAAATTTCATTTTTAATTGTGCCATTTTAATTTGATGTAATGCTTATATGTTTTTGACAACAACAAGATTTTAACAAGCGTTGAGGAAAAGCTAAAAAGATGGAAGGGGTGTGTTGAGGCTCCAACCACCTAGAGACTATGATATCAATGAGCCCAGTCCTGCTATCACGTTAGAGGAAGTGAGACGAGCTATAAAACTTCAGAAAAATTACCAGACCAGATTCACGCGGAAACCTTAAAATTGATCGTTAATACAGATGATAGGGGCCTAAAAATTCTTACATCCTTGTTTAATTCAATATACGAATCTGGGAAATTACCAGCGGACTGGCTGAGGTCGACGTTCATCACTTTACCAAAAATAGCCGAACGCTTTTCAATGCGACGACCACCGAATGATAAGCCTGATATCTCACGTCCTCAGGGTATTTCTTCGTATCGTCCACACCCGCATATACGCCAGATGTGAGAGACAGGGTGGCGGCACGCAATTTGGAATTAGAAACGGAGTGGGCACGTGCGAGGCTCTCTTCTCTCTTAATGTTCTCACACAGCGATGCAGAGACATGAATGTCGATATGTATGCCTGCTTTATTGATTACCGAAAAGCTTTCAACTGTGTCTCGCACCAGAAGCTAATTGGCATTCTAAAATACACTGGAGTCGAAGCGGCAGATCTGAACATCATCATGCAGCTGCACTGGCATCAAACTACAGACATTAGGATAGAGGGTATAACATCCGAAGAAACACAAATCACGAGGGATGTTAGACAGGGGTATGTCCTGTCCAATCTCTTCTTCAATATATACCCGGAAGCAGTGTTCCGAGAGGAACTGGAGGATGTGAAAGAGGGTATTAAGATCAATAGCACCCTTATTAATAATATACGCTTCAGCTTCTCACATCTCCAGAATATGAATGACCTTATTGTTGAACATAACACACAGTATGGCCTACACATGAAAGTTGCCAAGACCAAGGCGGTTGTGTTATCCAAGACACCAAGACAGATGCTCCTTCAAATTAACAACCAGTACGTGGAACAAGTGCCGTCCGTTAAATATCTTGGAGCCCTCCCTCGTCAACGAGAACAGTGACCCTAAAATGGAAATCAGATCAAGGATAGAGCAGGCCAGAAGGACATTGATCTCCATGAAGACTCCCTTCACTTGTAGAGACCTAAACCTACAGCTCCCCATACGTATATTGCATTGCTATATCTTCCCAGTGCTACACTATGGCTCCGAGATCTGCCAATCAATGAAGAGCCGCATTGACGCCTTTGAGATGTACTTGTATCGCCGTATACTGCGTATATCCTGGGTAGACAGGATAACCAACGAGGAAGTACTGAGGAGAATAGGTAAAGTTGAAGAGCTGCTGACAATGATCAAAGAACGAAAGCTCCAATACATCGGGCAAGTTATGAGGGGAGAGATTTACGAGATCCTCCGACTCGGCATCGATGTTAAGATCGATGGTAAGCGGTCTGTGGACAGACGGCAGAACTCGTGGTTAAAGGATCTGGTTCGGTCGGACATCTACAGACATTTTCAGAGGTGCGGTTTCACGCACCATTATAGCCAGTCGGATCGTCAACCTTCGAAGTGGGACGGCGACCTAAGAAGAAGAATGTGTTTGAAGAAAATGTGTCTTAAATTGTTTTAAATGGGCGTCACTAACATTGCCTCTTGTCATTTACAAAAATTTTGTTGACGATATATAATTGCATATGTGATTTACTTGTTAAATGTAGTCGAGTAATAGTGATATAAGTAAAACAAGTTTAAATAAATTAGCTATTTTCATTTATTTGAGAAACTAAGATTTCACCAAAAAATATTTGTCAATTCTATTGCAATGTCAAGCTGCCGCAAATTTAAATCTGTCCTAGAAAATTGATAAAATCCTTATAAAATTTAGGAAGCCACCATATTCTCTGATAATAATTACCATCATTTGTAACAGAAACTTCGCGAGGATTGAGCGAAAGTAATGTTCCCGTTGCATTTTCACCAACCAAGATTTATTTTGCTTAAATCTGTCTTCATTAGTGTCGGCTTTTAATGGCGAAGAATTTAGAGATTTTCGTTAATTATGCTATTTCTCTTTTAAATAGTGTAAATAATAAAGGGTGTGTTTATAATTCAATTAAAATAAACGATTTTTCCCTGCCATTTTCAAAACAGATCTAAAAACAATAACTTATTTTGAGCGATGATAGTTTCATTTTGAATAAGTTAATTCTAGCTGCGTCACTGACTAACCAAGTAATTTTTCCCTAACTGGGAAAGTCATTGTGAAAACAAGTATGCATTTAAATAAAAGAGAAATTAAAGGTAAAATAGAGATAGAAGAAACAGAGTTATAATATTGAACCAAAATAAAGGAGAAGCTAGAAAGCGAAATTATATACAGGTCATATAGGGAATGTTGTAGCCATCTGTTGCAGATAAGTACCTTATAGGGTAGATCATTAGTCAGACACTTGGGCAACATGAGGACCTGGGAGATGAAATTAAAAT
Organism: Pissodes strobi; assembly: GCA_016904865.1. Lineage (NCBI taxonomy): Eukaryota > Metazoa > Arthropoda > Insecta > Coleoptera > Curculionidae > Pissodes > Pissodes strobi. The sequence goes on along the minus strand of JAEQML010058341.1, from coordinate 710 downwards.
CCATATATGGATATATCTAAAGTTTATAAGGAAGGCGCATATGAGAAGATAGTAAACTAGAGTAATAAAGGAAATAAAGCAAAATAAGCTAAAAGTTGCATGGCACATCAAGCCAGGTAGCAGTAAATCACAGGTTAGGGGGAAAAATAAAAATTACATCACACAATTAGCAGCTTATAAAATAGGTAGAAACAGATAAAATATGTACATAAAGGATTAAAAGATTAAAAATTAGCCAAGAAAATATAGAATAATAAAACATAGATAAGATAAAGAAATAAAATAAGGATCTTTAAAGTATAGGAACATAAAAACAACAGAATAAATGGCATATACGTTAAAAGAAGAAAATAGACTATGTAAATATATATAAGAATAAGCAAATATAAAGGTAGAATAAAGAATCCTGTATAGAATAAGGAAACATAGATTAAAGAAATACAGATTAACGAATCATAGAAGATGAAGCAATTAGAATAGATATCACAATTACAGAAATGCAAGTTAAAATATAGCATTCTAGATACACATATAAATGCATCGATCTCGCTAATATAAAGCATAAGTAAAACAAAGCCATCAAAAATTCGTGCCTACTAAGCAGATTACATGAGTTAAGTTACACCGAAAATCAATCATTATCCTTCTTAGAAATTTTGGGTACTCTGAGAGGGATAATAATAATTAAAAACACTGATATCTAAATCCAA
>MU192226.1:0-22542 GCA_016904865.1 Pissodes strobi | reverse complement strand
CTACATGATTTAATTTAAAAATATTTGTTTTATTTTTGTTGTATATTATAATGGTTTAATGTTATCTTTGTAAATGTAGCAAACAACTAAAAATACATCTTTACGTTTAATTGTTTATCTAAAACCCAATTAAAATCCTAAAGATTTTTTAATACGGTAGAAGTGTGAAGAGATGCATAATGTCTAGATATTTTTTTCATTTAATATTCTTTTTTAATTCCATAATATCTTTTTGTAAATTTGTAAACATTATTAAACATTTTCGTCTATCTTCATGTGTTTGCTCATGTATCAATTTCTTGACTTCTTCGGTTAAATCACTACTTCTTTGTTCTTGTGCAATCTTCCTCATTGTAATCATTACGTCTTTATTTATTAGATTTGCAAATAATTGACGTAACTCATGTATTTTGAGATCTACATATTGCTTATTGGTTGCATCCTTAACACTTCTTGGATCGGATACCTTAGTTAAGCGTTTCCCCTGAATATCGTAGTCGCCACTGGTAGTAAGTTTGAAACCGGTGCCTGGCAGCCCACGAGCACATCCATCATTTGCTCTGGTTCGCTGACGACCAAATATGTCAATTGTGTTGTTGTTAACAGGCGCCATTTTAAACTTATACTAAGTTATTTTTTCTAGAGCTGATGTACTTATATTAACGAATTAGTTTTGGTTCCCATATAAAAATAAACAAATTATAATTAGTAGTTAGTTCTTGTTAAAAATGGGGCGTGTTAACAACACTATAGATAAATTTGGTCGTCAGAGAGTACATGGCAAATATTGGATTTTACGTGGTGCACAAGGAATCGGATTCAAGTTAACTTTTGATGGCCACTATGATATTGGGGGAAAACGTCTATCAAATGTTGCAAAACCGGTAGTAGATAACGATGTTACTACCCAAGAGTATGTTCTTGAGGAAATACAGTTACTTCGCCAAGAAATGAAAGATGTATTAAACGAATTACAAAATCATATTAATGAAAGATTGAAGAGCCTAGATAGAAAAATGGACGGTGTTGAAAACACATATATAATCAATGATCTAGAGAATCTTAAAAAAATACGTAATTTAGAGGGATGGATGGAAAATAATGAAAAAAAGTTAATAAACATTGATGTAAGAGCTAATAGCTTTATTTCTTCGTCGAAATGGGGAGTGCCAATAACACAATAGATAAGTTTGGTCGTCAGAAGGTAGTTCATGGTGACGGAGTTCAAATTTTGCATGGTGGTGCGCCAGGAATAGGATTTAAGCTAACATCCGATAATCAATTAAATATTGTGGGAAAGCGTTTAATTGGTGTTGCAAAACCGGAAACCAGTGATGATGCTACTACCAAAATATATGTATGTGAGGAAATCCATAAATTGCACATAGAGTTAACAGAAACAGTCAACAAAATATCTGAAGTTTGTAATAAAAATTTGATAAGTGTTGATGGCAGAATGGACACATTTGAAAATAAAAGAAAATACTATGATGCACGAAAAGAAAATATTGTTGGGGAAATAACTAATTTGGAAAAGAGAATGAAAAAAAACATGAAAATATTGTTGATAATTGAGAAGAAGGTCAATAATATGATTGCAGCTAGGAAAATAAGAATATGACAACAGTTACACGGGGCAAATGGGGCTATCATTGTTTTTCTAGTGTATTAGACCATAAACACCAACTTTTTCACTCGAAATCGATTATATTTATACACAAGTAGAAACCTGTCACCAAAATAGTTTTCCAGAATTATTGGATACAAGTTTTGTACTAATAGATATATATTAAATGAAAAACAAAAATATTACAAAAAAAGTTTTTTATTTATAACCCCTATACTTTGCACATGTTTAAAAATAATATATATTTAAACAATATCTGACTTATAAGAATGTTGAAAACAATGTTTTGTTTGGTCTTAAAAAGTTACAAGAATGTGGTAAATAATGTGTTTTCTCGCCCATTTTTGATGCTGCCACTGGATCTTCGCGTAGAACATATTTCTCTCGAGGTGTGGTGTAAGCTTGGGTTCCATCAAACTGATGTAACTTATGCATCTTCATAAAGACAGTATTTCTCAACGAGGTCCTTGGGAATTTGTGGGATTTCAATTACCAATAGCTTCAAATCCTCCTCAAGCATTTGACTGCAAAATGTGTGCAGATCAATGTAACCATAAACAAACTTCTCACACACGTGGGCACCAATACAAAAATTTAATGCGTCCTTCAGGTACTTGGCATATTTTTCATCGTTCGCATCGGCAACACACTCTCTCAAATACGTGATAATATCTTCACGCATATTTCTTAGCAGTACTGCTAAACTTTTAATGTATGAAACTTGACTTTCATTATTTATAAAATTGGTCATCTTGCCCTGTGTGAAAAACAAAACAACGTGTCAGCATTCTGATAATGTATTATAATAAAATGTAATCAAACTTTTAAAACTATTACAGTTCGAAGATATTGTAATTATTCCAGATTATCAAACCTCACAAGAGAACGTGTTTTGGCACCGGAGTATGCGGGTTCACTTTGTCCTAAATAAGTTAATTTATGTTTTTCGTTAGAGTTATTGATAATTTCAGCAACTTCTTTGGTAATAATTTCAGCACCCCTTTTCGGTAAATAAGAACTAAAAACACAGCCATTTTCTTTATCAAATAATGTGGCAATAACACTTTTCCCGAAACGACCATTTGTTAATTCTAGTTTCTTTATAATATATCGTTTTCCAATATCTAGAGAGGAAAAAGGTATGCGTTCTATTTGTTCCACTGATTTGTTAAAACTCTCATTAATTTCGATAATTGTTCCTTGTGAAAGAGACATTATTGTTTGAAATAAGTAGTAGTACCTTTAATAAATACACCACACAGATAATACAATATGCGACTATCAGAATACTGAACACACTGCTTCACTAATCAGAAAGATTATGACTGTTTTCAACATTATGGCATCTTATATAGCGCCCAGAACATATTTCTCAAGGTTATGTTACGTCATACCGAAATATGTAACCAATATTCAGTCTCAAGAGCTTTAAAGGTCGTGGGGCCCTATCTTAATATATCCACAAGGACACTCAAGGTCGATGTCGCTAGAAATTATCTCAAGGGCGCACAAAGTCAAGTTGCATGTCCTTAACTGACTTTCAATCTTCGTGAACAATAACCCTCTGCAAACAGTCCCAAGAGCGTTCACTTGGGGCAATGTCAAGGTCATATGCGCGACCTTCAACAAAAAACTCAAGGGTATTCAAGATCAAATGTCAAGGGCATTCAAGGTCAAATTAGCTCAATGTCATTCAAGGTTGAATACACCCGAGGCCAAGTGGGCGGGGTCTATCCCAGTGGCACCGGAGGGGGGGTGCGGGGGCAAAAAAGTGGAGGGGGGAGAATTGAGTCCGTCTATAGCTCTCTACTGAGGGAGTACGAATACCGAAAGACATGCAAAACAATAATACTAATAATAATTTAATAAATCTAGGGGCAAAAGTACATTAAGCACAACAAAAGGATAAATTACGGCCAATATCCAACAATTTATGGGTACATTATCCGTTTGGCTCATGTACGTTTTGGGACAGTCCCTAGAACTTATTTACTTATTGATTTATTGTTTTCATCAAACTTGCTTGACAAATTGTGGACTTAATATGCCACTATAATGATACATTTGTTTAGCAAGCAATCTTTAATTTGTGGTTCTTTGGTTCTTTCGATATTGACAAAAACCATATCGGTGATTATATCTTCCAATTGTGTTATTTTAATCGGTTCTGTCACATTTAAAGTTTATCCATTATTTATTACAATTTTTTTATTTCTAACTGATGCATAAGCATGCAATGAGAAAAAAGCAAACATTTTTATGCAAGCTTCTACCTATTATTTAAATTTTTCGATAGTTTCATAAAATTGACGTCAAATATTTTTACATCAAATATGTCGTATAGGATCTCTAGGCCAGATTCTGATAATTTATATTATAATTTTAGAATTGGCGCACCTTATCTTATGGAGAAGGCACCCGAATATGGAAAAGTATTTTACGGAAACGATCGGTATCAAGGATATGCACTTGATTTAATGCAGGAGATTTGCAAAATATTGAATTGTAGCTACACTTTCGAATTGGTGGCCGATGGGAAATATGGGAATTATGATCCTATCAGGAAAGAATGGAATGGATTAATTAGGCATCTTCTGGATAGGGTAAGCTTAAATGATATTTATTTTCACAATACTTATACGTAACATTTTTCCTCTATTTTAAAATTCATACTATTGAATGGGTTAAGATATTTAACCTCAGGATAACCCAAAACTTTATAACTTTACCCAAAATGTTAAATATCTTTCGAACACAATCGCTCATCACTAGACACGCTTCGCCATCATATCTATTTTAGCATATTAAAATATACATTTTAGCCTAGGTCACCCTTTTTTTATTTATTTATTTATTTATTTATAATGAATTGCCTTAAAATACTTGATGTTTGACCTAAAACTAATACAAACTTAACAATATATACATATTTACAAATAAATACCTATATGCTACAGAGTAAGGTGGTACCTAACATGCGTCCACCTAAACCTAAGACAACTAAATAAATGACATGATATTTTAATACTAAATGATTATTCTGACACTGCACTTTTTAAGGTTTTTAGGCTTCATGCAGTCCTTCCTGGTGGGGGGGAGGGGGGGGGGGGGCGTCCTACGGTCCTAGTCCTTGTTCTGGTTTTTCAGCGCATGACCTCGTGGATCATTTTGTGGATCCTGCATGGCATTGACATCTCCTCTATGGTTATCCATGGTCATCCATCAAATAACCATGTTCCTGGTTATTTCCTGCGTCCTCATCGTGTACCTGAAAATTTTTGTCTCTGCCTCCTGTAGCGGCGATATCACGCTTTCTTGGGGGAGTCCTTACCTTATTGCCCTTGTCCTTGATTATGTCCCATTGATCACCGTTATTATTGTCCTATCTTTTAGGTAACTCACTTCGTGATTGCCGGCGCAATTCCTGCTTCGTGCAACTTTGCAGCCATGGCCTTCCTCCATACGGTGTCATAAGCATTTTCTAAGTCCAAAAGTTCCGCTATTGTCGTCTTCTTGGTGTTGCCTCCTATCATTGCCTGGTCCACTATCCTTGCAAGCTGCATGACTGTCGCTTTTCCTCGTTGAAATCCGAACTGCTCTGGTATGATGGTTCCTAGTGTTTAGAGCTCCGCGTTAGTCCTTTTGCTGAGCACTCTTTCGATGACCTTTCCGAGGGTGGGTAGCAGGGATATGGGTCTGTACGATGAGGTTTGGCTCCTGTCCTTTCCTGGTTTGGCGATGACAATGATCCTGGCCGTCTTCCATGTCCTCGGGAAGTAGTGTAGTCTGATGGAGGCATTGATGATGTACGTTAGCTGGACAAGGGCTTTATTCGGCAGGAACTTGGCCTCCTTCATCACTATTCCGTCTGGTCCTGGCGCTTTATACGGTCTGGCTTTACTTAGGATTCTCCTTAGCTCCATAGGGCTCGTGATTATCCTGTTCGTGTCCTGCAGCAGCCGCGCTTCGATTTCGTCCGTTGTCCTCTGAACTCTTCTTCTTGTCCTGTCACCTGATAGATTCTCCGTTACGCTGCTGATATTGGCGAAGAATTCCATAAACGCCTCCGCCTTTTCTGTCCTGTCCGTGATGATGTATTCTACGCCGTCTCTCGCCACTTTGATAGGGGGGACTGTCCAGGGGCTTTTGCTGGTCACCCTGTAACGGATAAACGAATAATAGTGCCATAAAATGCAAATGAAGGATAGTCAGTTTATCGGAGCACCATTGCCGGAGATCTGAGTTTTATTTTTTAATTTACCTAAATAGGCAAAAAGGTATAAGGTGCGTGCCATTATTATTTTTCGTTTTTTATTAATAGATATATTAATTCATCAAAATTTACAAAAATTAGAGGAATTAATGCATGCAAATAGACCAATAACATGTTCGAATAATCCCAGTAATTAGAAGACGATAGAATCATCCTTATAAAAATCTGAAGAGTCGTTGTGTTCTAAAGTGATAATTAAATGCTGGAATTTCATAGTTTCGTCGATTACGACATCAAGGTCACATTTTTTTCTACTCTACAACTGAAGTAATCAGTTTATTTGGGGATTCTTATGAAATAAGGAATTTTCACATTAATCTGGCCTTCCATATACTAATTTAAAATATCAATATTTATTTAGTACATAAAACAAAATACAAAAGCACGGCTATTCTTTTTAATTACACTGCCGCCCTTTTAATAGACTTGCAACGTGAAAAATACTCAAGAGAAATCAGAAACTCGTGTTTCTTTCATGGTTTGCTTATATTTTCTTTTCACACAAAATAACTTGGAAGTATGGAAGTTGGCAAAGAGCGTATTTTGCTTAAAATGCCTAACTTCTTTTAGTAGCATAGGTTGTGCCATAGGTTATCTCATTAGAGAAAGTGCCATTTTCATTCATAATTCTAAAAGACATTATATTATTATGTGACTTCTACCTTTAAAAACGTAAACTGGTATTTGTTGTGTGTCCCATTTTCAAAGTTTTTTGAATGCGGTTTGCGGATTTTGAAGGCTCGCATATAAAAAGTCCGGAAGATGTGTTCTTTTAATGATTTTAACGACTTTTAAACTTAAAAATTTGGTGCCCATAAAACTATTCGCTTCTCGCGGTGCACCTGCCCGGAGCTTCTACAATACCTACTGCCACATGCAACACGTTTTTCTGATTGAAGTTAAAATAAAAGTAAAGATTTTTTTTCAATTAAAAAGAAACCTAGCCCCGGAGAGTCGTGTTACAATTGCCCGGCCCCAGTAGTGGGGTCGTTAGAGCGCCACCAGTTCTATCCAACTAAACTGAAAAAGCTCTGCTGGTGTTGTGCAGGATGCCGGCTTATTAAATCAAAAGGTACTTAATTTCCAACTAACAAGAAAACGAGAATATAGGCTAGCTTATTAAATCAATAATTAACCAATTAACTTAACTTAACAAGGGAACGCAATCTAAAATGTAAGGAACAATATATTTGCTACTAGGTTCTTTTTTTTGAAAACACAGCAACAATCTATCTGGAGTAAAATGGCACGTTAAATGGAGATGTTGTGAGTTAAAGACAAAAGAATGTCAAATGACTATTAAATTTAACTACTGTACAATATGGTGATTGTACGGAGACCAATTCTAGTGTTAATACTCGTTTCTGTAAGCCTTACAACTAAATGCACTAAAAACTACTAGCCGAAGTGATCACTTTGATGTTAACTAAGCTAATTACAACTAGGTATGCTCGATAGCTTGGTGTCGAGATTGGCTGATAAATGCTGCTGGTAAAGCCTGCTTCCAACCCACTAGAGAAAGGTGGTTCTAGCCTGCCGGTAAACGTAGTGGTCTGCTGGTAAAAGTTGTGGCCCTCCAGTAAAACCCTGAAATAACCCAGTGCGCATTAGACGACGCCCTTACTTTAATAAAAACCATAGCCCCCCCCCTCCCCTTGCATAAATATATCTTCTTTATAAAACAAATTCCCCCAGAAAAAAAAAAACATGGACTTGCAATGCCCATCAGCAAATAAAAGAGGTACCAAGGTACAGACAACTTGAATATAACAAAGATAGGGTCGAATCACCCCTAAAAGAAAATCTAAACTTCCCCATACGATCAAAATTAAAGTTACATTAAAATTAAAATTAGGATTATATAAAATGGAGTAGATAAGATAACATATGGGACGCAAAAGCAAATGGCGGACCATGCACAAAAAAGGTTAACACAGATAAAGCAATTAAATCATTAATTTAGGCAAAAAAAAACTGTAACAATAATTACCTCGAACGTGTGTGACGGCTACCTATGAGAGATTCGACGGTCTCGGTCTTATATGACGAACGTGGAAAGACTCTAGAAATAAGGGAAAAAAACCGTTAGCGTCATTGCGTCCACGCGCTTCACAGGCAATAGAAAAAGAAATCCGGAGAAAATGCTTACCTAATACGGCAGTAAAATCCCGATAAATCGGTCGTGTCAAGACACAAACAGAAACAACACAATAAATCCCCTAGGAAGAGGTTCGTATTATATCACAATACTAAATGTGGAGTCTCTATACGACTGCACTAGCAAACCTTCTTTTCGCCTTGAAAGGGAATCTCAGAAGAACTCTCGATTGGTTTCCGTCAATTTGTCTACGAGATTAAATGCTACGTCAAATCAGCAAGTAGTGATGTGCTGAAACATGCCCAGTGATTTCGATACACGGAATAATTCTAAGATAATAAACGCCTTAGTTCTCGACTCTCGTTTATTAGGATGATAAACGACGGCGGACAAATAGTGAGCTAAAATTACATTTTTCAAGAAATGCTAGGAAATACTCCTATGAAAATGATAAACCTATAAAAATCTAAATCGAGAGCGACAATCACGGATGGATAGCCCCTTCCTATTATTTGGAACGAACCTTACAAAAACTACAGCCTGCCGTGTGAATATATTTAAAAGCAGAGGTCCCAAAACGATCTAACGATCTTCAGAAATGGCGGCCGGCGATTGGAGGTCAGCAACCAAGGGGTTCCTAAAAGGTTATGAAATATGCCAACCAAAAATAAAAATATGGATCGACGAGTCAAATGCAGCGTATTTGGAGGCTTTACTAACAGAATTCTTAAAAATATAAATCGGTTCGTTGACCGTTCTACGGTAATGTAATACAAATCAAGTTAAGCTATCTTAATAACAATGTGCTACGCTTGTCAACTAAAATAAATATAGTCACAACGTGTTATAAAAGCTAATACAAATATATCGTTAACCTATACTTAGAATAGAGTTAATATACATTAAGAAAAGCGGCAATTTCAAGCGAATTGTCAGCAAATCGAATTAATAAATTTAGAATTAATAAACCGATGAGTGCAAAATACAGCATCTTTTTTCCTAAATGCGGCATATAAATGAAATTTTAAAAATATTTGACACCGGCAAAATCGGAGTGTTACACACATTCAGCTTTTTCCCGATATTCGAAATAGCGGCTCAGCCGAGTTGGCAACCGAATATTACACATTTTTGCTGCCCACTCTCCAAAGTTTTCTGCCAGGTGTCCTCCAACTAAAAACAAAACGCTGCGCTGGTGCCTTCGCCGCCACTGCTTGGCCCTCTATAAGGTGAAAATCTCAAACGCTAAGACTGTCGAAAATCTACGTGAAACGAGGTTTCAGAATCGAGAAAGCTCGTCAAAATCCATTGACCCGTTTTCAAGTTATAGCATTTTAAAAAATTCCTTACCCAAATTTTATGTTCAGTAATGTAGCTAAGGCCAAAGGGTATAAATCCAAAAATCGTCAAAACCACCTAGAGATATTGATGTTAACTTAGTAACACTTCGTAACCTGTAAAAAATATATTGCTGAAATGGCACACTCACAACACTTTTGTTTTTTTTGCATGCCTTTATTGATCAAAACGGGCTTTCAAAAACCTCAAACCATATTCAAAAAAGTTAATTTTTAAAAAAGTTACAGCAATTTTAAAATGAGACTAAAAATTGCTTTTGCCGATGTTTTTGTTGTAAACAAGCTTAAATGGATTGAATAAGTACCCACTACGCAAATTGCATACTTGCTCAATGGCAATTCATGAAAATTTATTTTATTAATATTAAACTAGTTTATATTTTTTTCTTTTTTCAGAAAGCTGACTTAGCCGTTTGTGACCTAACGATAACCTACGAAAGAAGGCTAGCTGTGGACTTCACAATGCCATTTATGACATTGGGTATATAGTTTTTTACATGTCTTTTACGTACACCTAGACTGAGTCACAAACAATATAGCTTTGCGTAGCTATATTGTTTGTGACTGAGTACAAGAAATATGCGCCATCAAATGTAAAAAAATATTAAACTCAAATTTAGATGCAACTCCTTCGAACGAGGTTAAAAATTAAAAGCAGCCAACATATATTTGTTTTTAGTCGTGATGTTTGCATAAAATTACACGTAACAATCCAATTGAATATGTATAAGCATTTTGTTTAATTAGAATATCGTAAGGTAAGTTCTCCAGATAGAGAGTGAGATAGAGAGTGCGCTCGAACATATTCAGAAACTTTTTCAAAAGCCAAAGGAGAGTTATATTTTACTGTATTACATACGTAGAATATATGAATAAATTTGCTCGAAGGGAAAAATGAGAAAATAAGCTTCAAATTATATCATATATGCAAAATAAATCGCTCTTAGTTGAAAAAAAAGATCAAAATGTAATCTGTCCTATCAAAGGAGTCAATATACCATATTATTTATTATTATTTAAAAATTATACTTACAAATCCTACAACATATTTGCTGCAATTTGAAAAAACCTAGAAATTGAAGAAGAGTTCTATGGAAAAGAGTTGCAGAAAATTAAACATCCAGATATCTATTTGGTAAAAAAAGTATTAAGAAAAAAAAAAGAAATAAAGTATATTATGTTAAATAGCTTGGATTGGATAAATAAAACCCCTTGTAGACCCCTTTCACTACACTTTTATTTTATTTATTTTTCTGTCGCCATAAAAGTGTGAAATTTTAATAAATCGTTTGAATTAAGTAGAAAGAATAGATCTTTTATTTCTTTATGAAATTTGCTGTCGTTTCTGCAGCTGTGGGCAAACTGCTGAAATTAATATGTGTGCATCGCTATAGCTCCTGAATTGCTAAATATCTGGGACTTATACTTTCACTTCTTAGAAGTTGCTTAGAAGTCAATTCAAATTTGGGTTCTGAATTTACCTTTTCGAAGTCTACGAATTAATATGAGCAAGAAACCGTAAACTAGGACGAGGCATCTGCTAACACTGCAACACGTTTTTCTGATTGGAGTTAAGAAGGAAAGTAAAGAATTTTTTTTTTGATTAATTAAAAAGGAACCTAGCCCCGGAGAGTCGTATTGCAAGCCCGATCCTTGTCGTGGGGTCGTTTGAGCGCCACCCGTTCTCGCCAACTAAACGGAAAAAGCTCTGCGGGTGTTGTGCAGGGTGACTAGGCTTAAACAAAAAAAATCAACAGATGCTTAATTTCAAACTATTCAGAAAACTAGAAAACACAGGCCCGCTTATTAAATTAAATCTTACTTAACCGGACCTAATAAAGAAAACACCATCCAAAATTTAATGAACACTATATTTGCTACTAAGTTCTTTTTTTTGAAGACACAGCAACAATCTATCTGGAGAAAAAGGTTATATTAAAATATGGTTAATTAAAAACAAAAGAATGTTAAATGACTGTTAAAGTATTTGATAAAATAAACAGAGTACAATGTGAAGATTGTACAGAGACCAATTAAGTTGGAAATACTCGGTTCTATATGCCTTACCACTAAATGCACTAAATACTACTTATCAAAGTGATCACTTGACGTTGACTAAGCTTCTTACAACTAGGTATGCGTGCGCTAATAGCTGCACTGATTTTAGATGTAGCAATAATAGTGTGTAGCAACGAACAGCTACTGTAATTAAATCAAATGACTCTACAAGTTAATAAGAGAACCGAACTAGAATAAAAGTATTGGAAGTATGGCGGTCGCTTGATTCATATGATTAAGAGATAAAATTCTGAGCGGTTATATCTCCCGACTAATGAGTGAAAAGAATGAAATTATCCAGCCAGCGCTTTACTTTTATTAAAATGAGAAAACAATTCAAAGCAATCAGATTAACTGGTCCGATAAACCAGTGAATAAATGAAAATTAAATTAATTAAAATCAATGAGCTACCTCAGAACTCGGCGTTCAATGCTTGATTTATATGAATAAAAGAAAACGAACAGTGATTATACTAAATGGATAAATATAAGAAACAATGAGACACAAAGCTCATAGTACGATACCCAGATCCCGTCGTCGAACTCTGGTGGAGGCGCCGGCGCTTATAGATACCCAGGAGTGGGCTCACGATGGCCTCCAGTGAGGGAAACAAAAGGTTGCAGCCCTTCCATAAGGGTTCTGGCCCTCCGTAAAATGTTGTAGTCCTTCGGAAAGAATGGACTTCTGGCCCTCCAGGGAAGAAAACTTCTAGCCCTCCAGAAAGAAGTTGTGGCCTTTCAATGAAGCTTCTTGCCCTCCAGAAAAAGTTGTGGCCGATAAAGATTCTGGCCCTCCAAAAAAACCCTGAAATAATCCAGTACGCATTAAACGAAGCCCCCTTACTTTAATAAAAATCATAGACCCCCCCCCCCTTTTGCATAAATACGTCTTCTTTATAAAACAAATTTTCCCAGACAAAAAAAATCCCATGGACTTGCAATGCAATAAAGCAAATAAAAGAGATATTAAGGTTCAGACAACTTGAATATAAAAGATAGGTATGAATCACCCCTAAAAGAATATATAAACTTCCCCATATGATCAAAATTAAAGTTGCATTAAAATAAAAATTCGGATCAGATAAAATGGAGTAGATAAGATAACACGTGAGAAAAGCAAATGGCGATATTTGCACAAAAAAAAGGTAACACAGATAAGCAATCAAATCATTCGAGCCAACTAGAAAAAGGCCTCTCCAACGTTTTCGTCAATTTGCCTTCGAGATAGGCGCAAACAGACTATTATCACGTCACGTGAGATCACGTGTTGTCACATCGGCATAATATCACATGCTGTCACGGCTTAGAAACAGACTACGTACACTGCAGATCATTTTTATTACATATTTTAAGGTAAGGCAAAATCATAAAGTTATTTTTTTGAAATTTCAGTATAATTTATCGAAGGAAAAAGTTTGTATCGTTTATAGAAGACAATTCTAAAAGCGTTGGTCTTCGATCATTTTCACAGTTTGAGGACTGGTTGCTCTCGTGTCCTAAATAGTTTTGGGATGAAAAAGCAGATTGCATAGACGATGATGACTGTGCAGAACCTAGCGGTGTAGGAACACTTGTTTGTGGAAAGTAATATGGTTGCCTTTCCAAACTTCATTGTTCAGCTTGAAGTACTGCATTGCTCACTGCTAATTTAACAGATGTTTGTTCGTATTTTGGCAGCTTTTTGGTCATTTTTGCCATACTTAAGAAAAACAAGTCAATATCGTCCATATGTTCCAAGAGCGGAGATTTCTTTGCTCCTGCCTTATTTTGTTCTTGATATTCATATTTTCTTTTTCGTAGATTTGTATTCTCTTGCATTATATGGACCAGTTCTGCTGCTGGATTTGTTGTTTTGGTGCATTGTTTTCGCTTTTTTACTTTTTCTAAAATTTGCATATTTTTATCTTGCTGCATATCCTTTAGTGACGTGTTTTCATTTCTTTCTACTTGTGGTTCTCCTTGATCACCGGCATCTAAAAATTCTGTCTCTGCACTGTTTAGGGATACCTTTGTCTCTGCATTTGTGTGAGTTACCTCTGTCTCTGCTATGTTTTCGGATTCCTGTACATCCGCAATATCTTCGACATCGGATACTAAATCGCTGCATGTCCTTAAAAGAAAAACATATTATAGTAGAATATAATACAATTTGTCAGTAATAAATTTTAATAATACCTTCCACCTTCCAAATAGGGCAAAAGAAAAGCCATTTGTTGTTCATATTTCCACGCGGGTATATTTTTGGTAGCCTGGCCACTTTTTGTTGAAAGTCGCCTATTCCTTGCATTATTATAACATCTTCGAAGTTTTTCCCACATTTGTTTGGCTTTGTCCGCTGAAATATCAAAATGATGTTAATTAATTTTGTTTCAGTTTCCTTGCAACAGGGAATTCATTTAGGAGTATAGGCTTTAGCTACAGACTAGGTTTCAGTACAGTTCGATAAATAGTAATTCAAGTTTGCGATGTCATATGGAAAAACTTGGGGCCTATTGTAATGCCTGCACCAACGACAGATATATGGAAAAAAATCTGCAGCAAAATTTAAGCAAATATGGCATTTTCCAAATTGCATTGCTGCCATAGACGGAAAGCATATTAATATCCAGTGCCCAATTAATGCAGGCTCTACATTTGATAATTACAAAGGAAGTCATTCAATAGTCCTGTTGGCACTAGTTGATGCCGACTATAAGTTCATCTCAATTGACGTTGGCTGTTATGGTAGGAATAGCGATGGTGGAATTTTCGAGAAGTCAGACATCGGAAAAAAGCTCAGGAGTGGAACATTAGGTGTACCTGAACATGCTCCTCTCGAAATAAATGGAACACAGCCACATGTTATTCTTGGCGATGAAGCGTTTCCACTCAAAACTTATTTGCTTCGTCCGTACAGCAGATTTCATTTAGGGGAAAATGAATCCAATAAGATATTTAATTATCGTTTATCTCGAGCGAGGCGCGTAGTAGCAAACGCTTTCGGTATTTTGGTTGCTCGCTGGAGAGTGTTTCGCAGACACTTGGAAATACAGCCGTACTTACTTGATAAAGTTGTACTGGCCTCATGCTGCCTACATTCAGAGTCATTGGAACCTGATATCGCTACATTATGATCACCAGAAGCGGCTCTCCAGAATCTCCGAGGGCTAAGAAGAAACTATGCTAATGACGCCTTTACAACTCGAGAGGCTTTTAAGGAATATTTTAATTTGCCTATTGGTGCTGTACCTTGGCAAATGGGCAGGGTTCGTAGAGGAAGAATACATCACGTTAACGATTAATTAATTATTTACTTCAATAAAAACCTTAAATTATTACCTGATTTTAATTCCCTGCCGATTTCTTCCCAGGCTTCTTGTCGCATAAACTAATCCCTATAGTCACGGGATGAGTGATTGTACAGAACTTCATGTTGTCTGACTTTTTCAATTAAAATTTCGTCCATTTTTTCTACACTAAAAACACTGCCGCCAAGCTCTGAAACCGTGCTATCACGCGTGTCGAATATGTAAATTTGCAGAAACAAAATTGTGCTGTCACGTATCATTTGCCGCGAGCTGCATGAGGTGACTGTAGTGTACTTTTAACCTATTTACCAACACGCATAAATTGAATAGCAGATATTTTGGGTGTGCCGTGACCTTGCGTGATAGCATGTGAGCTCACGTGACGTGATAATAGTCTGTTTGCGCCTTAAATGCTGCGTCACAAGTAGTGATGGGCGGGAAAATGCCAAGTGATTGGATACAACGAATAATTCTAAGATAATAAACGACCGGGTTCTCGTTTATTATGATGGCAACATGACGGCGGAAGCCACGAATAGTGAGCTAAAATTACATTCTTCCAGGAATGCTAGGAAATGCTCTTACAGGAATGATCAACCTTCCAAAATCTAAATCGAGAATGACAAACACGCGATAGATAGCCCATCCCTATCATTTGGCATAAACCTCACAAAAACTAGTCTGCCCTATTAAACGTGAAATATATTTAAAGCAGAGGTCCAAAAACGATCTCCGGAATTGACGGCCGGCTCCAGGCATTCATCAACCTAGGGTTCTCAAAAGGTAATAAAATATTCAAACTAAAATTAAAGTATGGTTCAATAAGTCAAACGCAACGTATTTGCAGGCTAACAGAATTCTTTAAAAATATAAAACGGTCGGCTGGCGGTTCCCGATAATGCAATATAAAACAAGCCAAGCTATTTTAATGATAATGTACATCGTTTATCAACTAAAATAAATAGTCACAACGGATCATAAAAGCTAATACAAATATATAGCTAACCTATACTTAAAATATAGTTAATTCATATTAGAAAAGTGTCATTTACAAGCAAATCGAATTAATAAATTTAAAAGTAATAAACCGATGCGAAGGCAGTTTCAAGCGAATTGTTGGCAAAGCAAATTAATAAATTTAGAATTAATAAACCGATGCGTGCAAAATACAGCATCATTTTTCCCCTAAATGCGGCATATAAATGAAATTTTAAAATTGGCAAAATCGAACTGTTACAACACAAAATCTAAAAGCCGCCTTATGATGGTGATGAACATTTTTTTTAAATCATCATTTTTATGTTTGTTTCAATGAACCGCAAGAATATCGAGTTTTTTTTGAAAAACTGTTTTTATTTTTAGGTATAAGCGTGCTGTATGCAAAAGCTGTCAAGGAACCGCCCGAACTTCTGTCATTTGCTCATCCTCTGAGCTTGGATGTTTGGTTGTACATGGCCACATCATATTTAGTAATATCTATGATCATATTCCTAGTTGCAAGGTAAGTAGTGTTAGCATAAAGATTGTTGATAAAATATTGTTTTTGTACGCCCATGCTTTTTTGGATTGTTTACCGTGCTTGGTTTTAGAACGGTAGGTTTAATTTACTGGTTACTAAGCAAAAACGCGACGGTCAGTAATTTACTTACCATTCAGCTGAACGGTAAGTAAAATATATATAATTATATCCATAGTAACAACAGAACCCACCTAAGGTTTAGTGGATCTACAGGGCAGAAATAATTATCCAAAACACAATTTTTACCATTTTCAAGATATTTGCTTAGTCAATGTCTTTGTGTTCATAATGGGCGTACAAAAAATAGTATAAGCATCTCGAACAGTAAGGAGTTTACCGATCTCCTCCAATATTGGCTCAGTCGCCAAACATTGTCGTCGATCGGTAAACTGTCCTTACTGTTCTTGATACTTAATATACTATAGTATTCTATCTAGGAAGTACTTACTGCGTTACAGAACCATCAAAATATGTTCACATTACATAGCTTTTATTGAGGTGAATTTTATTTGGTTTAAAAAAATTATATTCTATAGGCCGCCAGGCTAGTTACGTTTATAAAGGACTGAAACTAACAATGGTCAAATCAATTATTTAGCATAAAAAGTTAAACTTTCAAGTCCTACAACACATTTGCTTGCAAGTAAGTATCTCTATTTTATGCAAAGTATCAAAAATCCCATTAATAAAGAACGAGCAATTGGCCTTTCCAGATTCCACCCACACATTTACAAACTTAGATAAATCTCTGCATCTTTTCATAGGCTTAACCCCAATGACTGGGAGAACCCTCATCCTTGCGATCCGAATCCGGAGGAATTGGAAAATATCTGGACTATCAGAAACTGCTGTTGGCTGACGTTGGGATCTATTATGGCACAGGGTTGCGATCTATTACCCAAGTAAGTATAAAATATCGAAAGCCATTTTATTTGTCCGTGTGTTAGAATTATTGTTGTAAATGAGAGGTTCGATTCAGGTTTACGAACTTCCCAACGGGTAGTGAAAATTCTTGTTACATGGGTCATTTGGATAAGAATCCAGGCGCAATAGCAGTTAAATCTTTGCGAGTTTAATTTTCATCTTTCGATGTATTTTAGTTGACATTTAAAAGCTAATAATTATTCCGGCATTATTTGACTATACGATATTCGGGCGAATATTCAGTTTGCCAATTTTTTTATGGGTGATGCAAAACGAATATATCACTAAATTTTGAAAACTATTTTAATGGAAACGGTGATAGTAAAACTCTTGGCCTAAAAATATTAAATATACAGAAAAAACGTAAATTATTTATTGTTTTACTTAGGATTATTTTAATTTGTCGAATATTTATTTTATTATTTATCTATAACTTGTCATATTCACTACGTTAATTTTGGGAGTGTCAAGCACGCAAATATATACAAATGTTTACTTTGTCGCATTCATGGGAGATTTTAATGCTGAAATAGGTCAATCGAGGGATGGAGAAAATCTAAATGTAGATAAACCTGGTTTGGGCCAGAGAAATGATAGAAGAGAGGTGTTGATAAACTACTGTCGGCTGGAAAATCTTCTCTGTATGAACCCTTTTCTGGATCTGGAAAAGTCCAAAGAACTCAATAAAGAAATTAGCAAGAACATCAAAAAAGACTTGAATGCTCACAATACAAAGCTGATAAAAAACATGATCTAAGGTAACAAAAGTATGAAAGTACTAAGATCCACATTATCGAATGGACGATCGAAAGTGACAAACATAAGAAACAGATATAGTATTGTGGTCAGCGACAGGAAATAAATTATTGTTGTAGGGCAAGACTTCTACAAAGAACTATACAGCTCCCAAGTTCGGAAGGGTCAATACTAAAGATCGAGAGTTCAGAATGTAAGATTGAAGAGATCCCCGAAATAGACAATGAAGAACTATATGCAGCACTGAATCAGATGAAAAATGAGAGAAGATGATATAACCAGAGAGATTATCAAAACGGGCGGAGAAACTTTGCTAGAGGCTGTGCGAATATTGCGAAATAAATGTCTCCAGAGGGAAAAGTTGCAAATAAATGTCAAAATGCTGAAGTGATTTTATTGTACAAGAGCGGAGATAAAAACAACATGGTGAAGTATCTCCCAATCAGCTTGCTGTCATAAACAATAAGCTGGCTAGTAAGATGAACTCATACCAAAAAGTCGAACAAGCAGGCTTTCGCAAAGGATTTGGTACTACAGATCATCTACAGACACCTCGCATAATTATAGAAATTATTGCTGTATTGCAAGACTTCTACAGCGAACTATACAGCTCTCGAGTTCGGAAGGGTCAATACTAAAGATCGAGAGTCCATAATGTAAGATCGAAGACACGAAATGGACAATGAAGAACTATGGGCAGCACTGAATCAGATGAAAAATAGGAGAAGATAAAATAACCAGCGAGATGATCAAAATGGGGGGAGAAACTTTGCTAGAGGCTGTGCGAATAATGCTAAATAAATGTCCTCAGAGGTAAAAGTTTCAAATAAATGGCAAATTGCTGAAGTCATCTTATTATACAAGAACGGAGATAAAAACAACATGAATAAGTATCTCCCTATCAGCTTGTCATCACAAACAATAAGCTGGCTAGTAAGATGAACTCATACCAACCAATCGAACAAGCAGGCTTTCGTAAAGGATTTGGTACTACAGATCATCTACGGATACTTCGCATTCTTGTAGGAATTATTGCTGTAGTGCAAGACTCCTACAAAGAACTATACAGCTCTCGAAGGGTCAATACCAAAGATCGAGAGTTCAGAATGTAAGATTGAAGAGATCCCCGAAATAGACAATGAAGAACTGTGGGCAGCACTGAATCAGATGAAAAATAGTAGAAGATAATATAACCAAATGGGCGGAGAAACTTTGCTCGAGGCTGTGCGATAATATGACTGAAGTCATATTATTATACAAGAACGGAAATAAAACAACATAGAGAAGTATCGCCCTATCAGCTTGTTGTCACAAACAAGAAGCTGGCTAGTAAGATGAACTCATACCAACCAGTCGAATAAACAGGCTTTCGCAAAGGATTTGGTACTACAGATATTCTGCAGAAGATGCGAAAGAGCTGTAGGTAGGAAACAGCAAGCCTACAAGTACAAGGCAAGCAAATCACGCCCTCGCACTATCTCCCAATTGCCGTGTTTCCAATAATCTCCAAAGTCATGGAACGTATAGTCAATCAGCAACTGCTCAAGTACCTCCAGAACAACAGAATAATCAGCCGTAATCAATACGACTTTCGCAAAAAAGAGATTGACAGGAGATATATTGGCCTATGCCACTCATATATGGAGTAGGGCAATTGAGAACTGCGGAGAGTCTCGAGCGATTGCTTTGGATATTTCGAAGGCATTGGATAGAGTTTGACATGATGGACTGCGCAACAAACTGCCAGCCTCTCTCTGCAACTGGCTTGCCAGTTTCCTTAAGAACCGATCTCTGCACGTTGCTATAGATAGACACATCTCAGACATATTCACCATTAACGCGGGCGTGGCTTAGGGCGCAATACTTTCACCACCTCTGTTCCTCATCTATATTATTGACCTGCCGACCGAAACGAATAATCCTGTTTACAGTTTTGCAGATGACAGTACCCTTGTCTCTCAATTTAGATCAGAAAAACCTTTACCAGCGACTGAGACGTATCACCGCAGGCAGGAGAAGATTAAAGCAATTAACCAAGACCTGGAGAGAGTTCAAACTTGGGGCGACAGAAATTTGGTCCAGTTCAATGCAGCAAAGACCCAAGCAGCCACGTTTATCCAGAGGACCAATTCGGCAAGCCCTGACATCATTATGGCATGATCGACCATTCCTTCATCCTCGTCAATAGGACTGTTAAGTGTCTCGGTCAACAGCAATATGTCCTGGCATGACCACGTTGCTAACATCGCAAAATCAGCCTCCCAAAAGCTTGGTGCGCTATTTCACTACAAAAACTGTATACACCGCAGCAGTTGCTCTTCTTCTACAAAGCGCAAATAAGACCGTGCTTAGAATATTGCTCACACATCTGGGGTGCCGCACCAAAGCACACCCTAAAGCTGCTGGATTCCATTCAGAAGAGAGCTGTACGTCTTGTCGGCTACCCGGAGTTGATCCGGAATCTGGATAGTCTGGAACACCGCAGACATATGGCGGAGATGTCCCTGTTTTACAGATACTTTCACGGTAAATGGCCCCAGGATTTGGCCCGGCTCATCACGCCCCTGGCAACACCTGTCAGATAGTCACGACAGACGTAAAGAACTCACCAGTTCGTCATACAACTGGAGACACCTAGAACATCGCTTTACAAGAACTTCTTTATCTGGCACACTGCATCACTGTGGAACTCACTCCCAGGACATCTGTTTCCTCCTAATTACAACCTACAACTATTTAAGAACCGTGTCAATCAATATTTTCGCACACACACCGCTCGTCGAGCGCCATAGGATCTTCTTTTAGTGTGTGTGCCACTACCATAAAAAAGAACTTCGCATTCTTATTGGAAAATTTACTGAATATAAGTTACCAGTACACTTAGTCTTTGCTGACTATCAGTAAGGCTTATGACTCCGTGAGACCTGGGCCATTTTGACATTCCTTAGTAATACGAGAATTGATTTTAGATACTCAGACATCATCAAGCAAATCTACGAGAAAGCTTGTATATAAATAAAAGTAAATTGCGACGAAAGAACCGACATTATCCCATTCGAAAGAGGAGTGCGGCAAGGGGATACAATCTCACCTAAACTATTCGCGCTATCCCTGAAGGAGAATTTTAGAGAATTAGACTGGATAAATTGGGACTGAGTCATTTATGTTTTGCGGACGACATCGTTATCATCAGCAGCACAGCAGATTAACTTAAGACAATGCTTCAAAAACTTCATCGAGCGTCACTGGAAATCAGACTCAAAATGAATCTCACAAAAGCGACGGTTATGAGCTCAGAGGATGTCCGGATTACTATTAGCAACCAACTCAAAGAAAATGTCGCTGAATACATTGTGTCATAAAATTCAATTCGGCAGAGAGATCCAGACGTTCGTAATTTCAAAAAGAATAGATTTCAGATAAGCATCCTTCGGTATATTAAGATTTGTCTCGCTATAAATCTCCGGAGAGAAGTACTGCCGGCCGGTCTTCTCTTATGGTCTCGATATAATGGCGATAACCTGCCATTCGGCTAACCAGTTTTAAACCACACAAACGAAAATTGAGAGAGCTACACTTGCAGTTACCCAACGAGACAAAATGAGAAATGAAGAGATCAGAGCAAGGCTCGATGTGATGAAATTGGTGGCGTAGCTCAAATTTCGATGGGCGGGACATATAGCTAGCGTTGCAGGACATGGATAGGTGGGCAAGAAGGGTCCTGCAATGGCATCCGAGGGAAATCAAAAGGATCATTAATTGGCCCCAGAGACGGTGCGTGATGATATTCAGAGGATTGCGGGGAGTAACTGGACCCAGACTGGTGCAAATAGAGCGACGCCGAAAAAAGGCTTATATCTAGGATAGGGGGGGGGGGGGTGAATACCAGTTGATGAAGAAACAGGATGCATCTCTATTTCATCCTCTTTTCCTACGTGGGAGCTATTCCCATGACCCAAAAATTACTCCCCAGGGCATGATTTCTCGGGTCATGTCAACAGGCCTCACGCGGGAAGAGAAGATGCAATAAATGTAAACCCCGATTTTCGTGCGATGGGAACAATACTTCAATTCTATTTCCACATGAAGGTTATTCCAGTGACTCGAGAATTTACGCCCAGTGTCGGTCGAGCGCTTAAAATATGAGTAGAATATGTTCAAAAGTATCCTTGTCGATTTGTTCGAATGAAATTTAACCGAATGTTAGTTATTCGGCTTAACAACTATTCGCCACATCACCAGTACCAAGAAAGAAACAAAAAAATGATTATCTTGGTAGATTTGGGTAGCTGGAACCGGTTGTTAGGAACCAGGTAGTTAGAATCCATTCCAAAGCCGGGTAGGGAGAAATTGATAGGGTTTAGGGTTTAGAAGGTAACTGAAATTAGTGAAAGTTCAAATACAGGTCCATGCGGATCTGGGCTGATAATGCTCCAAATATCAATATTGGGATGAGCCTGAATCTTACTGGTTAAGTCTTAATTGGAATGGTCATAACTCATAACATATGCAGTAATTGTCCAAATCTAGTTCAAATGTAAAAAATATAATTATTTCAATCAGGTAAAAAGACACTACTGTTTGAAAGGGGACAAGTAGATTGCTATGCAGACGACACCGCCATAGCACTAAATTAATAATT
>MU192225.1:15399-30400 GCA_016904865.1 Pissodes strobi | reverse complement strand
ATATATATAAACTATATAAGTATATGGTTTAAAGAGATAAGATGCAGTTTTTGAGTTTTAAGTGAAAAGATTTTCATGTGCATTCATTTTAGTGGGATACTCTTTTTATGTAGGAAATATTAAGCTTTTAATGTTTGTCACTCAGTTTCAGAATTTTTTATATATATGGGAACCAAGGAATTTTGATTTTTATCTAATTGACATTTATCATCAAGGCACCTTTTGTGGAACAAGTTAGCAATCAAATTTTAAAATTGTCTTGAAATATTTATGAAACTAACATTTTTCTTAACATTTTATAATTGTGGGCATGTATTGGTATAAATTATTACCTTCATGCATTCATAGAGAGTTGCTGTTGGTTTTTATATAAACTGTGTAGAAAAACAGCTAAATAATATTATTCTTTACATTCCATAATTTAAGATATGCTATATATTGTTACATGCCTTTATATATAGAGATTTGCTGTTGATTTTTATATTATTTGTCTACAAATATTTATGCAAGTAAATTGTTCCTTAAAATTTCATAATTTTGTGCATGTTTTTATAAAATATTACCTCTATGCATTCATGGAGATTTGCTGTTGGTTTTCGTATATGTATAGAAATATATTAACGTAAAATTTTTATTTACTTTCCATAATTTTGAGCATGTATTATTACCTTTATTTATACATAGAGATTTGGTGGTGGTTGTTATGAAAGGCGGTTTTGATATATGGCTATTTAAAATGTGTGAGTCTTTCAGACGGTTGCAGTATAATTAAAATGTCTTCGAAATTAACATTTATTCCTGCTAAGGACTGTAATTAATTTTTACTCGCTATTTTAATTTTCCTGCAATTTTTTTTTAATCCATTGATATAACCCATATTTTTATATACATATCTCAAAAGAAGACTAATAGTGCATTGTGAATGTTATGTTTTAGGATAGGTTTATTGTATTGGGTCTTTAAGGTTCTTGGTGTATTTGTAAATGTGTCTCTGCTCATTACCACTGCAACATAATTAGCTTCAATATTCAGTTTCAAACAGAGTGGCAGTCAAACTTTTTTATTGTAACGAGTTTCCAATAATTTATTGGTGGGTTCTGAATAAGGTTGCTAGATCACAGATACCAATTTTCGGGAGACTGCATCTCAAATTCTGGGATGTCTCTAATGAGCGTAAAAAAATAATATGTCTGAAAAGTGAGAAATAATTGTTTAATTAAAAAAAAAACAAAATTCGGAAAGTTTGTTCCACGCAAATAAGTTTTTCAACATGAGGAAAAATTACATTTTGTTGTCAAGTAAATTATGAGCCTACCCAGAGATAAATATCTCTGAGCCTACCATTACAGGACAAATTGTTTTTAATGGGCATTCACCAATTTGTCAAAACATCCTATTTTTGCTATGACAAATAACAAAGTCACACGCAGTTTTTAAATCAATTATTTAGTGTTAAGTTTAAACAAAATGAAAAGGAGCTCAACCTCTAAATCGGGAGACTCCCGGTAACTCCCGACCATCTGGCAGCCCCACTTCTGAAGTAAGCTTGAGAATGGCTGCATTATCTTTCAACTGAGAAACTGTAATTGTGCAATTTTTTAGTCTTTAATTTTTTGTTTTCTTTTATCTGTCCATAATTGCTTTATATCACCTACAAAATAAATAATTATTCTGACATAGATTAGGGTAGCTGGAAAGAATAGAAAATTTCTCAACAAGTTCTAAACGTAACTTTTTGTTGTTAATTCGAAAATATTAGCTGAATGCTGTTTACTTATCATTGAAGTATACTTATTTATTTGAACAATTTGTTGAGATCTTTTCTAGTAGATTAAAGCAAGTTTTTTGCATATGTTCACACAAACTGATGTTGAAAAATAAAATTGCTAAATCCACAATAAGAAATAAAAATTTTATGATTGACACAATCATTAGTTTCATTTACATATTCCATTATTTCCATTCTTCCAATCCTTAAAACTCTTTCTTGCTATTCGACTAACATCAACACAATAGATGCAGTATTTTCAATGCTGGTTACCTATATGCAGTAAAAAAATAAAAATATTTTCAAAATCTACATTGAACAATGGACTTATTTAATTAGTGATGTATAAATTGAGTTTTATCCATGAATAAATTTATAAATTCGCAATCTGAAACCTAGGGTCATTGTATGTGCCATTTGTAATCCTAGGTACTTCTCGATCCTCGATTATCCCAAAAAAAGCATAGGTAATGTTCAGGAAAGGTGACTTAATAAACCTTGCTCAAATTATACTAAACTACGAACTCGATTAGTTTAGTTAGTGTTTCTGTATCGAATCAAGCCTTTATTTTAATTATATTTGAGATGGATTAAGTTGTTAACGAGAGAAAATAAAACCATTTCAATTATTGCATCAAATTCTAAATATTCAACCTATATACGTATACTGTTTTTCTGTTGGAATAAGCTAAATAGTTAATCAATAAAATTTTAATTAATAAATCAAACTGCAATACTATAATTAGATACAATAACCAAATACAACCATAATTTAAGAAATATTAATAATATTCGACTAGGAAGCGCAATAACAAATAAAGCCTTGCTAAACCCGATAAGTGCTGCCTCGGATACGTTTAACCAATTACCACCAATTATAAAAAATGAACTAAGACAATATATTTATTAGTAAGTTAAAACAGCATTTTAGATTTTATCTTTAGTGTATAGTTTTTCTGTTGTATAATAGTATCTATGTTGCACACCTAGAAAAACATTATAAAATCAGTGCCCTCAGTACCAATGTTATATACATTGTTTAGAGGGTAACCTCTCTTTACACATTGGGTGTATTATGTATATCCATAACTGTAGATTATGTATAACTGTCTGAATAAAGGATTTCTTTTCAATTAAAAAAAAATACTTTAATTTTTAGTTACCCGATTTTCTTCTCAAATCATAAGCTAATTATGAAAAATAAGTTTGCGGTAATTAAAATTCAAAGCTTTGCAAGCATACCATTGTTTATACTTTCCTCCTTTCTTAAGTTACTATTGTTCTTATAAAGACAATGCAATTGAGTTTTATAAAATGTAAACAAATCGGTCATTCTATTTGGTATTTTGGGTTATGTTATTCTTTAAGGAACATCGAGCATAATTCTCTCTTCACGTCAGCGTTTTGCCGGCTGACCGACCTTCGAAAATCCGAACGGTTCCGAAAGGATTTGGACATTTGAACATTTGGACAAATGCGGCCATCTCCTGTTGTTACCGATTCGAATAGTAAGTTGAAACTAGGTATAGATGTTAATTCTAGTAGGAATAAACATAAGTGAACTCTGAAAATCATGTTACGGAATCGAAAAATTGGCGTATCATGGTTCAATTGAATTGCACGCTGAGGATTGAATTTTGCTATAAAAGTCTGTAATATCAAACTTGCTACGAGATGTTTTTATTTATGCTGACGTGCATCTAATTTATGGACACAATGGTGTGGAAGCAAGAAGCATTTATTCCGATACCTTTCCAATTGAAGTGTACCGCATAAAAGAACCATCAACTCAAAACTGAACCTTTCTGACATATCGGAAATCACTTAAAGTCAAGAATGAATGTTTAAAATGTGAAAGCTTTGCTTCTTCTTGTTTTCTTCTACAGATTTTAGTAATGGGCAGCCTGCATATTGTCAAATATAATAATTCATAAAGCTACTAACTAATTATCACCCTGTCCCAAGTTTGAACTTGAAATTATTTAATAAACATTAAAAGCAAACTATAAACAACGCGAGCAGTCAACGGGAGCGATTATGAACCTTACGCATGCAATGATCAGCAATTTCTCTAATATAAATACACTGGCAAACCTTCAGTTCGTCAGACTTTTGGTCTCACCCAAGCCAGCTCCAGAGTTAGTCACATGACTGCTTTTGGTTCAATCCGCTCTTTGGTTAGTCACATGATTGCTAAAGTTCTAATCCTTTTCCTACCCCAAACTTAGTTCTTGGTTAGCCACATCGACTGCTAAGACTAGGGGTTTCATTAACCACAGTAGAAAAGTCGAGTCTGTCAAGGTTCTTCGAGTGAAGTTTCTAAGTAGTCTGTCAAGTAGTTCAAAGTGTAGTGTCCAAGTGCTCTTAAATACCTTAACATTAAATAAAACGCAACGCAACATAAGATAAACTATATTTACAAAGCAGTGACCAAAAAGGCCTATAAACAATTCATCAAACATACCTCAAGTCGAGAAAGCATGCGCACCTTAATAATTGGGTATAGGCTAGTCTCATTAAGTTTCTGACCAGTAAACGCTGTTAAAAACTCTATCGTTGGGTCTTTGACCAATATACATTGTTAATCTTTTCTCATTAAGTTTACCTAATATACTTTATTGTTTTTAAGTGCTTTCTTTATCTTCGCTTCTCACCTTACGTAAAGAATCCAGTATTACCATCAGAGTTACACCCCTGCACGCTGAATAGGGCGTGGCATCGCGATTCAAACGTATGATGACAGACCGGTGGAGGCATTAAGAAAAAGTTAAAAGAACTGTCATCACGATTACTCGCGACAATATATATACATTTCCTTTTCCTAACACTAACCCAAAATAATATTTCCTTTTCCGACGGATATTTTCTGTTTGAATTGGCAACACATTCCAGGTTTCTGGGTTTGAAAACTAACCTATGGCATCTCAAGGGAAAGACGGGATTAAATAAAAAGTTCTAATTGACTTTTTGAGGACAGACACAATAAATCGAAAGAGTTGCAGTGTAATGGCTTATAGCCCATAAGCCCATAAACTAATCTGATCTAATCTAATGTGGTAGCAAGTCAATTCTTTACTTTCCTGATGGTATAAGACTTCTACTGTAGTATGATTTTATGGCCTAAGTGGGTACATGATTTTATGGCCTAAGTAGGTACATGAAATATTAAATCTTCATTAAATTATACCAGTCGGTTCAAAAGTTAGGGCCGAAAAGGTAAAAGCTTTGGAGTACTGTATCTCCGTTAAAGCACACTTTAGGAATTTTTAATTTTATGACAAATTAGAGTTATTTTGACCTCCCCTATATGCTTTCGATATTGTGCTAATATACCCTCCGAATACCCTGTACAATATTATGGAAGATCATCAATCTGTACTGACTTACTGACCCTAACGAAGCTGAAAACCTTGAAAAAGACTTTACCTTTCGGGGGGAAATCTGCCCCTCTTTTCAAAATAAATAAATATGAAAATTAAAATTTATTTTAGGATTTAGAAGCACTAAATTAGACTCTGAGCCAACTGATACTCTGGAACTTAGACTAAAGAGGTCCTATCCACTAAAAATTCAAGTATTACGTAAAAGATAATTATTTAGTACAGAAATCTGATCTATTTTGTCAGAAAGCTTACATATTTTTAGTTGTTATGTTGCAATTATTGAAAATAATTACCTGGCTGAGTATTTTGTTAAATTTTCCTGACATTCCTATTTTAGAATGCTACGTACTAGAATTTCCCTACATGGAGACTAGTTATAAAGTTATTTAAACTCCGCGATTTAATTCCTCTCAAACTACAGTAATTAACAAACTTACGTGAGATCTCAGGTAAAGTGGTGTTTATTTTGAATCTCGTATCGCTGTACAATCCCGTAATTGGGTATTTTGAGTGGTTTATTTTAGGTGTCATACATCGTACTTGCACATGTGGAATTCGTAATTGAACTTCAGAAACATAAGCGCATAATTAAGACTTGTCGAATACTTATCATAATTTTGCTCAAAGGCATTGAGAAAAATGTATCGTCTCTGCTATATGAGATTAAAGTTTATTGCCTATACAATACAAAACTTAATTTATTATTACCTACTGATGCCTCAGTTATGGTAAATAATTCATAATTTTCATTATTCTTCAATTATATCAGATTAATAATACAAATAATAAATAAATATGGTTTTTAAAATAAATTTGAGTTGTTTATTGAAATTTTATAAATTAGTAATTAATTCACTTTTTTTTAAATAATAAATTACCTAAGTGCATATACTATTTCAAAAATAATTTAAAACAGACTTCTCATTTGCCATTAAAAAAACAATCTCCAATATTTCACCTTATGTCAAGAATAGCGTTTCTTTTGGTTATTATATCTAATGAAAAAGATAGAAACCGTTACATGAGTGTCTTAGATCAATATTGAATGTGGAAAAGAATATGAAATAGGCTTAATGTCACCGTAGAGAACAAAGACTCAAATAGTTTCATTATTTTCCGGATGTACGTAAATTGGAGCTCCTCGTCTGTTTTTGAAACTAATAGGCATAATTCGATGTTTTATTATTGTTATTATTATCAATTTTCATACACTGACGAGTTTTGCTCGGTTTCTCCCTAGACAGATGGGTGTGTACCAATCCTGCCTATTCCACTCATTGCTTAAGGAAAGTTCTTGATATATTGCATGTCTTCAATATTATAGCTTTTTCTCTATGATGGCTGTTGAAGTTGTTTTAGAAGTTGCGTGAAGGTTTTAGGTATGGTGCCTGTTATGGACATTATGAATGGAAAGATCTTTCATGTTTGCAGATTCTTTCCACCTCTATTATTACCGACTTGGATACCTTTTGTTATTCGCACTCCCTCTAAAGGGAAAAAATCGCTTAATCCCAGATGCGATGCGCAACAGAGTTTAAGCTCTGCTGGAAACCTTTCCGTATTATGGGGCCTTTTGATATGACACTTCTGATGTTTGCGGTCTTGGAAGTTTCCAATGAACTCGCGGTGGAACTTCTCGATATTGTTTGCAGGTTTTTCGGCGCAACTCCAGTTAAATTGGCACTGTTTCGACCCGACTCAACAGCCACTATCTCTTTTTCTGACCTTGGGTATTGGGTACTGAGTACTGACACCTCCACAAAGGTTGCAACATTGGAGGATTATTTACAAGGGTGATATCTGGTCTATTATACTTTACCGGTTGATATGTTAAGATTGTACGGCCCCAGTAGAGTCGAAAGTCACAGTTTTCTAAAGCTATTTGATGTTTATATTTGTAATGGGTGAGAAGGTCCGAAACGCTAGCTGAATGAGCTTAGCAACATTATAAAATAATTTTATGTATCTCCTTTTATTACAAAAAAGCTGTCATCCTGCAGTAACTTCTTGTATGAAATCCGTTGTTTCGAATCAATATCTGGACTTATCGCTCTCTATTGTAAGATCTCTGACAATGTATTTTAGATAGTTTCTTGTTGAAACCACCTGAGCTTGAATTGCCAATAAAAAGTATTTCTGGGAACAATCTTCCTGAGGCAAGGCAATAGTTCAATTACCTCATTCGTATGCTTCCAATGAAGCTGTTTTTCTAGCCATCTCTGCAAATTTTCTTCCTCGAGTCGAGTGCTGAGGCTCGGGGCAGTCGCATTAATACCGAAGCAGGATATGCAAGCATTTATAATTCAATGAAGTTTTGACTTATGAGCTTTCGTTAAAAAGTAATTTCGTCCTTCTCCCCTTTCTAGTGTGTTTTTAGGGCTGTAGTTTTGCATATTTGTTAACAAGGTACTTAATTTGCGTTGTAACTCTTGGATATAGGTTTTACTCCTAGTCAAAATAGTTGAATATCCAAGCACCGAGCACGCATGATTGCACGGTTTGCACAGTTGCCTTTAAACAGTGGTTTAACTCACCGCATTGAATCCACCCTCTTGCAACTTTCCACACACTATGTTAATGGTGCACTTATCAATTCCAAACTGCATCTGAATTCTTTTTGAGAAATCTTCAACGATCTGTAGCATTTAATCCAACTGTTTCTTCCTAGCTTTAGATCATCCATATACAGTAAGTGATTTAGCTTAAGTCTTATACTTTCCCTTGATATCAAATCCATATGTGGTGAAGTTCAGCATGTAAGACAGGGAGTTCAGCGTAAGACAAAGCCACAGCGGACTTAGGGAATGACTCTGAAAAATCCATCTTTTGATGTTTATAATGTGGATCTTCCGAGTGAATTCTGGACCATTAATTTGCATGGTGTGCCTTAGAAAATCAATTATGGTTGGGCTTATTTTATATTATTTCAGAAATTCCAGAAGCCATGTGTCACTGAGTGCAAGACCTCTTTGTAATTGATATAGAGCATAAATAAATGTCTGTTTTTCTTGTATGCTTGGTTGCATATAACGGCATCAATTCTTAGTTGTTGTTTGGAGCCCATTGAATGCTTTATGCATCCCTCTGATGCTCTGCTAAGATTCCTTTCCACATACAGTGCGTATAAATTCGTTGAGCAGTGCAAGTTAAAACATTATGCAATGTGGACAGGCATGTAATCGGCCGGTACTTGGATGCATCAGCCTAATTATTGGGGTGTTTAGGAAGTAGATAAATTAACGATTATAAGACGTATTTAACGATAAATTTCTACAAGAAATATCTGACAAAGTAGCAAGGATGGTACGGGAACAGTTTCAGGAGCAAATTGCCGCTCAAAATTAAATAATTACATCACTTCAGGACAAGACCAATAATCTTGATATCGAGAACAACCAGTTGAAGAAAATTTTGGACATACAGGAACAGTCGATGCGCAATAACAACGTGCGAATCTTCGGTATACCCAGTGAGAACGGAGAGAATCTACGTGCTACAGTTTTGGATTTATTTAATAAACAGTTAGCAGCAAATATTCAAAACTCCGATATATTAAAGTGCCACCGAGTAGCACCAAGAATTCCAAGTGATAAGCCGCCGGCAGTGCTCGTAGGGTTTTCTACCGAGACGGCTCGAGTATCTGTTCTGAAAAACCGCAAAAATCTTAATAAACGCGATATACAAATTAAGGAAGATCTCACTAAAATGCGTCTCTCGTTGTTTACTAGTGCTATTCAAACATTTTCCAGCAAGGAAACATGGGTGTTGCACGGAAACGTTTATGTTAAACACAAGAATGTTGTTCATCGCATTTCCGATGAAACGGACATAAATAGGATTAAAAATGTATGAATGCAAAGTAATAACTATTGTATTGTCGTGGTAACCAACTCTACGCATGTCAAGTTTTTGAGTGGGCGGTTCATTAATGATTATTTATCTTAATGTTATGTGGCATTAATGAGTTATTCTAACAATTCATAAGTGCTCATTTGTGTGCTAATCATGATAGGACATACTGTAATATTTTAGTATTGAAAATACTACTAGGCGCGTTTATACGGCAGCCGTTCACAGGCAACAGATAAGAAACGACAGGTTATAGTCGAATCAAGCAAACAGTCCTTGGCGAGGATGGCGCGGTGTTTCGTTCTTACATGATTCGGTTGACGGACTATATTACAGAATAGATAACATTCGTCAGTACGGCTACGGGAAATCGATGAACCCGAAGCCAAGCATAAGCATTATTTTGCGGCTGATTTTGTGTATTTTAATCATTGTTTTTCGTTTGTACTTTTTAATGTTTGATATTCTGATATAAAAAGTCGAAAATGGAAAATGAAAAGAGATACGAGGTCGGTTAAATTAAGGTAAAGTTGAGCATTTTAAGGTTTGATATTCTGATATAAAAAGTTGAAAATTTAAAGTTTAAAATTAAAAAAAATGATAATAGCTGCTATTAAAAGGGGTTAATCATTCAACAGTAAATAAAATGGGCCAAAAAAGTTTTGCATATGTTCGTTTTTTTTTTAGTATTGAAAATACTTATGGTTTCATATATAGGGGCCCGAAATCGACAAACGCGTATATGACCTCGACATGCTCATAAATAAGTCGTTTAATAAGATTAAAAGATTTAAACACGTAACGCGATCGGGGTTATTGACTGCGAAGGTCGGCAGCGGGATGTTGATATTAATTTGTTTCGATAATATAACTATCAGTAAATAATAAAATATCTTGCTTGTGTGTTGTGGGTTATTCTCAATGACGTTATAATACTACGTAGTTATTCTAAATGTTCGAATAATTGTTGAATAAGGTAAGTTAGTGTTATTTTATACTGTGATGTAAATCTAAATTTAGACCGAATTTTTTTATTACTTATTAGAAGCTCGATTAGAAGATACAGGGTGACTCCCAAAATATGTCGATTTTATGGCGTAGTATCTGTAAAAAATGTGAAATTTGACAGTTTCGCTATTTAGGAACCGATTTGAGTGAAATTTTATAAATGGACTGGAAAAATAAATGTTGAAAATGTGAAATTTGACAGATTCGCTATTTAGGAACCGATTTGAGTGATATTTTATAAGTGGACGGAAAAATAAATGTTAAAAATGTCAAATTTGACAGTTTCGCTATTTATGAACCGAATTAGATTAGGAAAGATAAAGATTCTATGACGTACTTAGTACCTATCTGTCAAAAATGACAAATTTGACAGTTTCGATATTTATTAACCGATTTCAATAAACTTTCAGATTAGATTAGGGGAAATGAAAGACTAATATTTTTTGACAAAGAATGTATGTATGTGACAAATTTGTCAAATTTGACAGTTCCGATATTTATGAACCGATTTGAATGAAAGTTTAGAATTAGATTAGGGAAAATAAAAAGAAAAAAAAATTGTGATAGTATCTGTCAAAAATGTCAAATTTGACAGTTTTGCTATTTATGAAAGGATTTGAATGAAATCTTAGAATTAGATTAGGAAAAATAAAAGAAAAATAATTATTGACATGGTCTGTCAAAAATGTCAAATTTGACAGTTTCGTTATTTATGAACCGATTTGAATGAAAGTTTAGAATTAGACTAGGAAAAATAAAAGAATATTTTTTTGTGATAGTGTCTGTAAAAAATGTCAAATTTGACAGGTTTGCTATTTATGAACCGATTTGAATGAAATCTTAGAATTAGATTAGGGAAATAAAAGAAAAATAATTATTGACATGGTCTGTCAAAAATGTCAAATTTGACAGTTTCGTTATTTATGAACCGACTTGAATGAAAGTTTAGAATTAGATTAGGGAAAATAGAAGAAAAATTTTTTTTGCGATAGTATCTGTCAAAAATAAAAAATATGACAGTTTTGCTATTTATGAACCGATTTGAATGAAATCTTAGAATTTGATTAGGGAAAATAAAAGAAAAATAATTATTGACATAGTCTATCAAACATGTCAAATTTGACAGCTTCGTTATTTATGAACCGATTTGAATGAAAGTTTAGAATTAGATTAGAGAAAATAAAAGAAAAATAATTATTGACATAGTCTGTCAAAAATGTCAAATTTTACAGTTTCGTTATTTATGAACCGATTTGAATGAAAGTTTAGAATTAGATTAGGGAAAATAAAAGAAAAATAGTTATTGACATAGTCTGTCAAAAATGTCAGATTTGACAGTATTGCTATTTATGAACCGATTTGAATGAAATCTTACAATTAGATTAGGGAAAATAAAAGACAAATATTTTTTGTGATAGTCTCTGTCAAAGATGTCAAATTAATATAAGTATCTTAAAGGCCAAAATCATCAAAAATGTTAACCTGATAATTGTGAGTTGATTCAGGTATTTTCAATACGCCAATGATACTTGCGTAAGATGCGAGATCTGTGAATTTTTTGTTTCTGTATCTCTAGGTATATTATTGGCTGTCCTTTTTTATTATTGAATTATTATTTTTATTCTTAAAGTGAGCGGCCTAGGCGCACTTTCTTATTCATACGGCTATCTACGGGTAGTTTGTTTTTAAATATTTATATTGCGCTTCTCTTTGTAAAGGGAAAAAGAGTTGTTTGATCTTTGGTTGTACCACAGTTCTAACTTTTTAAATAACATTTTTTGATTTGTTTTACTACTTGTCTACTACTTATTTATATATATACATATATCTTATTCTTGTTAATATGAAAATTGGTCATCTGAATGTAAGATCTTTATTTACGGGGTTCAATGAATTTAAGAATTTGGTGGAGGACAATGATTTCGATGTGGTGGTATTGTCCGAGACCTGGCTTTCTGGTGGTGACAGTTCTGCTTTATTCGAAATTCCGGGATATCAGTTTTTTAGAAGGGACCGTGTTGGAAGGGAAGGAGGTGTCGCTATTTATGTGAAATTGGCTTATACCACTGAAATCGTTACTCTAGAATTTGATATAAATGCTCAATTAGAATTCATGATTTTTAAAATAAAAATAGCGACCAAAACTTACGCGTTTCTAGTATTTTATAGGCCACCAACGTTAAATTTTAACAGCATTGTACGTGATTTCGATAATATATTTTCTAATATTTTCCCTACTGTAGAGGAGCTTTTCTGCTTAGGCGATTTTAACGTTAATCTCCTTAATCTGCAAAACCCATTAACGTCTCTCTTTGAAAATTAAAACCTGGTGCAAATTATAGAGGAACCCACCAGAATATGCGAAAGTGCAAGCTCCCTAATTGATGCTATTTTTGTTACTAACCGTTCATTGGTAACTAAATGCGGAGTTTTAGCGGCTGATGATATTTCAGATCATAAAATGATCTACTGTGATCTGGATTTGGCGAAGGTCCATGTGTCTCCAAAAATAATTGAATATCGATGTTTTAAAAATTTTAACTCAGCTTATTTCTTGAGAGACATGCTCTCTCTGCCATGGGACTCCATATTTTATGAAAATGATATAAATAATAATATATCAATATTTAATAATCTTATCTTAACGGTATTCGATATGCATGCTCCTGTAAAGAAGTCTCGAATAACAAAGCCAAGGGCACCCTGGTTAACGGCTATTTTAAAGGTATTTATGAAGCAAAGAGACTGCATTGCAAAGGTTTAAGAGGACAAAAAGTAACGAAGACTGGATTCGCTACAAGGGTTTAAGAAATTTTACTTTGTCTGTTGTTAGAAGAGAAAAAAGGCCTACCTAAATTCTCTATGTACCCAAAACAACCCTCGTAATGTTTGGTCAGCTATACGAAATTTTAATATATGCCCGGGTAAGAACAGCTTAATACCCAGTTCATTATCTGACCCTAACGATATAAATACTTTTTTTGCTCCTTTTCTTCAAAATGTGTCGGATTGTACTGAAAGAATCAATTTCTACGAGGATCATATTTTTAATGACTCGCTGCGTTTTTCTTTCAGACTAGCGGATGTTTCGGATGTTAATAGTATTTTAAATAGTATCAAGACAAATGCCACTGGAGTAGATAACATATCTCCTCAGATGTTAAAATATTGTAGCCCTCACATAGATAAATATATAGTACATATAATTAATTAATGTCTAGAAATACGTTATTTTCCTAATCAATGGAAGGTGGCAATTGGTAAACCTTTGGCAAAAGTATCGAATCCACAAAGTCTTGATGATATAAGGGTGATAAGTATTTTACCGGCTGTTTCTAAAGTATTCGAGAAATTGTTATATAAACAAAGGTACGAACATTTAATATTAAATAATATTATTCCACCAACACAGTGTGGATTTAGAGAGGATTTTGGTACGATGGTGGCTTTGACTAACGTAATCGATGACATTATTCGGGCTTGTGACAAACAAATGAATAGTGTATTAATGCTTCTGGATTTTTCCAAAGCATTTGATACCATCAATCACCACCTACTTATCTCCAAGCTTAAATACTATGGTTTTGATGAGCAATCGTACTCTATAATTAAATCATACTTATCGGGGAGATCACAGAAGATATTCTCTGATAATAGGTTTTCGGAACAAGCGATGATTCTTTCTGGTGTACCGCAGGGTTCGGTGTTGGGCCCCCTGTTGTTTTTGGTCTACACCTCCGATATCCTTAAATCTTTAGTTCATTGTAAGGTTCAGGCATTTGCGGATGATACACAGTTGTATTATTGTTTTGATTCTGGTGATATTGAGGAGACTGAATTGGCTATAAATCGGGATCTCGCGATATTGAGTGAGCTTTCCAAGGGTCATAACTTAGAATGAATCCTACTAAATCTTGCATGTTGGTGTTTGGTAATAGGAACAGGGTTAATTTGTTAAAAACCACTTTGAACATAACTCTAAACGGTTCTAAGCTGAGCATTGTCGATGCTGCAAAGAATCTTGGAATAATAATTGAACCACATCTTCGTTTTAAAGAGCATCTAAAAAAAAATTTCAAAAGACATATCTATCTCTCAAGATGTTATATAATAATAGACATATCTTAAATATTAAATTGAGAAGAAGTTTATGTGAGTCTCTTGTGCTGTCTAACTTTAATTATTGTGATTTTGTTTATGGTTTTTGTATAGATCAGGAGAGCCGAACTCGCATACAGAGAGTACAGAATGCTTGTGTTCGATTTGTGTTTGGTGTTAGAAAATTCGATCATATTTCTCATCTGTATAGCGATATTAATTGGCTAAGAATGGATGATCGACGCGTCTTGCACTTTTGTGCGTTCTTAATTAAGATTATCAATAAGCCTTCTTCCCCTGTTTCGATCCGGGAACGTATGATTTTTCGCCGCGAAATTCATGGTATAAATATTAGAAATATAACTAGACTATCTATGCCGCGGCACCAGACTGCCTTGTTTCGGCGATCATTTTTATATAATGCTGTCAGGTATTATAACGCATTGCCCCAAGATTTTTTAAATTTAAGTGTAAACTTGATTAAAATAAAATATAGAAAACATCTCTTAAATTTACAGAAAACAGGAAATTGAACTTACTGCAATTTAATTACACCTACCAATGTGAATAGTTTTTCTCAAGTACTTCTTTTTCCAATATGCAACCTTTATAACTGTAAATGTATTAATTATTAACAAAAAGTACTGTGGATCTTGAGTTTGCTTTTATTCAAGTTTATATTAATTTATAACATTATTCTTTAGTACGCATTATTTGTCTAGCTTGGTTCAGTAGCGTAGCTGCTTAAGCTAGACTGCGCCAAGCTTTGACATTGCGCTATTTTTGTGTTTCTTTGTTAGTAATTATTTACTATATATTTATGTGTATTTTTTCATTAATAAAAGTCAATTATTATTATTATTATTATTATTATTATTATTATTATTATTATTAT
>MU192225.1:0-15389 GCA_016904865.1 Pissodes strobi | reverse complement strand
ATTATTATTATTATTATTATTATTATTATTATTATTATTATTATTATTATAATTACACTGTAACGTTGTAAATATTATAAAATACAGTAGTGTGATTTTCGCCTTTTGCTGGTCTATTTGTGTTATCGATACTCTCGCTATCTTACTTCCCGCGACTTCACTTCCGGTGTTTTGAGCAGCTACAACGAATGAATTCGTTTGCAGCTCCACTTGACAGATGTGGTTTATATTCGTTTTTGAGAACACTCAAGGCGAGCAATTTTCCGTATCGGAATTTATCGTTGCTGTTTTTGACCATCAGGTCTAATTACCGCCCGATTGTGTCGTTGCAGTATTTGGCAAATAAAGTAGAGTGTATATTTTCTAAAATTATTGGCCATATCGCCTATAAACGTTGTGTGATGAACTAGGGTGGTGGTCTTTTTTAAGGTATGTTGGACACGAGTGTTTCTATTTAAGATGGTTAGAATTGTTTATCATTTTGATTAATGAATTTATAGTTAAACGACCATATGTTGTTTGATGTCTATATCGTATATATTTTATCGTTATATATCATTTGGATTAATGAATTTATAGTTAAAAGACTGTAGGTTGTTTGATGTCTATATCGCATATATTTTATCGTAATATATCATTTTGATTAATGAATTTAGAGTTAAGCAACTGTAGGTCATTTGCCTCCTATATCGCACATATTTTATCGTTATATATCATTTTGACTAATGGGTTTATAGTTAAACGACTGTAGGTTGTTTGATGTTTCTCATTTATATTCTCGTTTCATTTATTGATCGGCCTATTTTGCTTATCGAACTTACCTTTAAAAAGCTGTATGTTATCTAATTTCTGGCATCATATATATTTCAGCTTCTTTTCATAGCTTTTGTGGATATACTTAATTTTATCATTATTATATCTGATATTATCTCAAGTAGAAGATACATTTTGATAGAGTCAGGATAATTGATTGATTTATTTTACTGTAATTGGCTGTAAAGCTCATAGCAGTAATCTATTTCCCATAACTGAAATTTGCAAATTTAATTTGTCGCCTTGATATCAGAATCGACTTGAGCTTAATTCGTTTACCTGTAGGTATTTAACGGCTCTATATGTACATATTTACTTCACAGGTTATCTTATTGATTTAGTATAATTGAGTGACCGTTTATTGGTCTGCTGATACTGTCGCTGCCACGGGATTAATTTAGGTTAGGCTTCGTTAATAATCACTTCATTTATACCTGTAGATATTAGGTCATCGGTTATCTCATTGATTTAGTATAAAGCTAGTTTAGTAAAAATACTTCCTATATATAGTGTTTCATGATTGACTGCGTGTAGTCAGACCTTTAAGAATTCAACGTTTAGTTGGAATTATTTCAAAATAGGAATTGGACAATATTAATGCTATAAGACATACATACATTAGAAAGTAGTATCTTTGTTGTTGCTTTGATTTAATAGTCTGATAATATAGGTAAAATACGTTACAAGAGAATCTTCTCATTAGTTTATGGACGTTACCATAACTTCGAATTAATTTGAGATAAAATTTATTGCCCTGAAAGGGTTTGTGTAAGTTTTCTTATTTAAATAAATAAGTTATTAGGAATCTTGATGTTTATTTTGGTAAATTGCAGTCAAAATAATAATTAATTCGTAATCCTCAGTTTTTTCAACGTTCTTATACAGGCCATTTTTCTACATTTTATTACCCTATTTTCAAGGATTTTAAAAAAATTGAATCCGCTGGGTAAACCTGTTAAGCAATTACCAGAGAGTGTTACAGAATTAGCTCCCGACGCTTAAGGCAGGTTACAAAACTCCGGGTTATAAATGTAGGTATTGTTAATGGATTGACCAGAATTTTATTAACGAGATGAGTTAGTTTTTCGTATGTACTTATCCAGTAATTTTGCACGCCGTCTGATCCACGCGTTTGTGTAAGTTTTTGATATAACGGGTGACGTACCCGTTTAATACCATCGGTGATAATAATAATAACAATAATAATAATAATAATTTATTATTATTATTATTATTATTATTATTATTATTCAATGATTCACAAGTTTTAGGCTTGGTTATACGATTCGATGCGGACTATGTCAAGCACCGAACTTTCTATTGTAAGTGTATGGAGATATCATGACTTTATGTTCAGAAACGCTCTAACTATAAAGCAGGTGTCGAGTACAACTGATTTTTGGAGGGTGATATACTTTAGTTGGTTTAGCCCTATTTTCCCTACATATTTGTGGAGGGATTTGGGAATGATGCCAGTTGCTGAGATTACTATTGGTATGATTATAACTTTATCCTGATGCCACATATTTTTGACTTCATCGGCCAGAGGTAAGTATTTTTGAATCTTTTCACTTTCTTTTCTTTGAAGATTGGTTGTATTTGGTATAGTAATATTAATAAGGCAAGTGGTTTTTGTTGGTTTATGTGTCAGTGTGATATCTGGTCTATTGTGAATAATAGTTCTGTCCGTTGTGATGCTTCTATTCCAGTACATCTTAACCTCATTATTCTCTATTACATTATCCGGTGTGTATATGTAATAGGGTGTGTCTTGTACTGTGAGTTTGTATTTTTGGGCTAACTCCTGATGACTGATCTTTGCAACATTATCATGTCTCTTGGTGTAATCTGATGGTGCCAGAATTTTATAGCCACTTGTTATGTGATCTATGGTTTCTACTTATTCATTACATAGTCTACATTGATCTGTTGTTGTATTTTTATCTTTTATTATGTATTTGCTGTAGTTGCGCGTATTAATTACTTGGTCGTGGATGGCGATCATTAGTCCCTCAGTTTCACCGAAAATGTTTCCATGAGTGAGCCATGCGTTGGAAGCTTGTGTGTCTATATGCGATTGGTTGAGTGCATGTGCATGCTTACCATGAAGTGCTTTTTGTTTCCATGTTTTCTTTTTTATTTTTACTGTAGTTATTTTTGCCTCAGGTCTAAATTTATCATTATTGAATTCGAGTGGTGTTCCTGGCGTTGTAAGAGTTGTGATTGCTTTATGTAGTGATGTCGTTTGTGCTTTGTCTTTGAAATATTTTCGCAATTTTTCTATTTGTTCGTAATTTGCATTTTTTATATCCGTTACTCCCCTCCCGCCTTCTCTTCTGTTGAGCGTGAATCTTTTGGTTGCTGCATGAATGTGATGTATCCTATGTTTATTGAAAGTTATACGTGT
Source organism: Pissodes strobi (assembly GCA_016904865.1). Classification (NCBI taxonomy): domain Eukaryota; kingdom Metazoa; phylum Arthropoda; class Insecta; order Coleoptera; family Curculionidae; genus Pissodes; species Pissodes strobi. Next base: position 12,169 of record MU192225.1, on the reverse strand, counting down.
GAGGATGTTAAGGTTTTGCAGGTATGTATCGCTCCAATTTATGATACCAAAGGAGTATGTCAACATTGGTATGGCATAGGTGTTAGTAGCCTTTATCTTATTTCTACCTGATAGCTCGGTTTTAAGTATTTTTGAGAGTCTCATTTTGTATTCCTTTGTTAACTCCTCTTTAATTTGTGAGTGTTCTATGCCTTGTTTCTGTTTGTATCCTAGATATTTGTAGGTATTATGTGCCTCCATACAGTCTATTGTTTGTTCTGTTTGTGGGATGTATGGTTCTTGTATCTCTTGTCGTCCCTTTATTATGCTATTTATTTTGCATTTATCAGTTCCAAATGTCATTTTTATGTCTTAACTAAATATTTCAGTGGTCTTTAACAAATATGTCAGCTGATTTTTAGTGGAGGCGAAAAGCTTCAGGTCATCGACATACAAGAGATGTGAAATTTTATGTGTGTTTTCGCCTACTATTTTATATCCATATATTGTTTCGTTTAGCATGATTGATAAGGGGTTCAGTGCGACACAGAACCAGAGGGCGCTAAGTGAGTCACCTTGGTAGATACCACGTGATATCGAAATTGGAGTTGTCCGTATGACACCTGTGCTTGTTTTTAGATTAATCATTGTTTTCCATTTTTTCATGATTGTTTTGAGGAAAAAGATTAGCGTGGGGTTAACTTTGTATATTTCAAGCACATGTATAAGCCATGAATGAGGTACGCTATCAAAGGCTTTTTGATAATCGATGTATCCATAATAAAGAGATATTTGTTTTTCTTTGGCTTGTTTGTCTATTTCTGCGTCGATTATCAGTTGCTCTTTGCAGCCTCTTGCTCCTTTGCGACATCCTTTTTGTTCTTCTGCCATTAGATTTTCTAGATGTTTATTTAGTTTTTGTGTAATGATTGATGTGAGCAGCTTGTATGTTGTTGATAGGCAGGTTATTGGCCTATATTTAGATGCGTCGCCATGGTTTTCATCTTTGGGGATGAGGAGGGTAGACCCTTGGGTCACAAATTCTGGCACCATTTCTGGGTTCTCAATGAGCTGATTAAAGATTGTTGTTAGTGCTTGATGCGTGCTTGGAAAATACTTGAGTCAGAAGTTTTGCATTTTATCCTCCCCAGGAGCTTTCCAATTATGAGTTGCTTGGACAGCATTGGTTATGTTTATGTCTTTTTATTCGAGTGATCTGTAAAACTGCCTTTGGTTTGTGTTCAATGTTTGGTTTTCTTGTTTCCTGAGGTGGCTTTTTTGTATCGTTTTAACCTTTTTGACTGGGCTTGAAGTAGCTGTTTTTTTGTGTCCAGGGTTTCCATTATTTCATTAGTTGAACTGTTTTTCGGTATGATTTTACTTTCAACCATTCTTTTAACTTTTTTTTGGAGAGATTGCCCTTAACGCGTTGGCTTAATTGTCCTATCTCATTTCTGAGTGAAGTTATTTTATTTTCTATTCGTTGTTGCCATGGTGATGCTTTGTTTTGTAGTGGCTTGTTGTGCCCTATATTGGGCTTTGGTTTATTATGCATTTTTGTCACTGTAGTTGCCCCACAATAAATGTAAAGGTTGATATCTTCAATTGTTAGTCTATTTTTGTTTTTCATTGTTTCTTGTATGATCTTATTGACTATTGATATTGCTTTTGACGTATGTTGTGGGTTCTTTAGTTTTGGAATAAATGTCCTAGAAGTGGGGGACGTTCCATCGTATCTGGCAACCGATTCCTTAAAAATGTCTACCGCAATCAGTTGTATTTGGTGAATGGCTTCTTGAGTGAGTGTGGACTCTGCGTTGTTGTCTGTTAATGTTTCTTCCTGCTCTACAAGCTTGTGTTTGATCTTGACCTTGGGGATCGGTTTCTTGAGGAATGTGGTTCTCAGTTATTTCTTGCTTTATTGCATCCAATCTGGCTTTTGGTGTTTTGTTATTGTTGATTATAAATCGTTTCTGATCTATAAGTCTTTGTTCTGTTATTGTCCTATAGGTGGGGTATTTTTCTATAAAAAGTTTTAATAGTTGAGGTCTGTAGCTAACTAGTTCCGTATCTAATCTTGTAGAAATGTAATAACAGCGCATCACATCTTCGTTCATTTCAGGTGTCCATTGGAGGCGCTGTCTGGGTTCGTCAGCCTTAGTGGTTGCTGGTTGATTTACAGGCAAAACACTTAGGGCAGGTTGTGTTGAAATAGCGGGGTCGTCATAATTTTGATCGGGCTGTGAATTCCCGCGTCGTCCCCGACCGTTTCGACGCTCGTCCGAGGCTGCAGCTTGACCTTTGGGATCCATCTTGCACATATATCAGGTGGTTGGCCTGGTATACGGTATTTATCTCGCTATCGCGTCAGCCCTGTTCTTTCTTCATCCACCGGGGTTGGGTACCCGATCTCAGAATCCGTCACAGGTTACCGGGACCCGCCAACTTGGAGGTGCGATTAGGAATTGGGTAGGAGAGGCTGTAAGAGATGCATCACCCCTTATTATTATTATTATTATTATTATTATTATTATTATTATTTTTATTATTATTATTATTATTATTATTATTATTATTAATGTAATCTTTATTATACTTCAGCCAAATGTTTTCCAAATATTTACTTTAGAGTATTGATATCTTGCAAAATTATATAGGCTGCACTACTTCTTATTTTAGCATTTTACCATGTGTTCACTAATACCACTGAAAATCTACTTAAAGAAAAACAGTGGACAGCTCGATAAAAGGTCGATAAAAGACTGGCAATCTTCTCATTCTACATGAAAATTGCAGTTATTAGAGTAATGCAGATGTTTATTTTTGTTTCCACTTTTTGCACCATTTATTTGCATAATCCTTATAACATTTTTAATGCTGACTTGGTGTCTTGATGACAAAATATAGTAATATCACCAACGCGCAACCTGTTAACTAGTAAGTTGCTTTTTTGAAATCTCACTTGTTTTCTTTATGGAAAAATTTGGCATGTATAAAATGTTTAATCTAAATTTTGTAAAAAGTTTGAAAGCGAATTATTCTTACAGTTAAACTTGGCAAGTTTGGGAATAGCATTTCGTGGCCACAGAGAAAACACGGATTCAAATCGAAGAGATTTTCTAAGATGCATACACTATCTCGCTGAATTTGATTGCTTCTGAGTAATCATTTGCAAAAATTCGACAAACCTCGTAGAGGCAACGTTAATTATTTGTCGTACACGGTGTGTGACGAATTTATTAATTTGATGAGGAACGAAATTAAAAAGTTTTGATAATTGTGGATTGGACTCCCGATATACTCATATATACCAATTGACTCTAATCTTACGCTTCCTTAATAAGCAAGGAGCGAGATCAAGGATTTTTGTTTTGGATTCTTTCAAATCGAGAAGCATGATGCAGCATATTTAGAGAAAATTGTATTGGAATCTCCGGAAAATCTAGATCTTGATAAAGGAAACTATAAAAGCCAAACTTACAATAATGCGACCAATATGTCTGGGCAATACAACGGACTACAAGCAAGATTTAAAGAATATGGGGGAACAGCTACCTATATATCATGTGCATTCTGCTACCGAATCATGTTCGGGGGTATCGCAATATTTTGACTTTTTTCTAAATACATTGTAAACTACTAGAAACATTTAAGCTACCAATTAATTATCACCCTGCCCTAAGTTTGAACTTGTAGTTGAAAAATATTATGTAAACAATCAAGATAATTTATGAAGTTGCAATGGTTAGCAGATTTTATGATATAGTCACGTGGACCATCAGTCCAATAAGCTTTTGTCTCTCATCTATTCCGCTCACCTACTGCAGTCCACAGGGACGTAGTACGTGCTCTAACCATATTCTAATCTTCAGACCCAACTCGGAAAGTGTAGTTCACAGGAACGTATTTCTTGAAGGATACCTGTCTAAGTCGAATCTACGATATACCAATAAAAATTCTAAGCCAAGTGACTTTTAAAGTTAACCAGTTATAATGCCTTAAAGTGCTAAATAAAATTAAGATAAACCAAGAACTTAAATCATTATCTCGTGAAATAACTGAACCTGAACATACATAACACAACACCGCTCTTAAAGAACTTTATTATAATACAGGGACTAAGACCTATGAACAATTCAAACGATACCGAAAGAACATGTGTGTTTTAGAAATCGGTTATAGTGTAAACTCATTAAGTCTCTGACCACTAGATGTTGTTATTATTTTCTCATTAGTCTTTGCCCAATAGACGTTGTTATTGTTTTCCCAAAGTGCCTGCTTTATTACCTTCTCACCTGACGTATATCTATCCATAATCTGAGCTATATAACCTGCACGCGAACCAAGGCCTGGCGCACGGATAAACTAGGCCGTGACAATATACATACGCGTATTTTTCTTCATCAACTCGACGATTCTAGAGGATAGTTTATCGGATGATACAAATACCAAAAAGAAGAATGTTAAGAGAAAAAGCGACACTAGGTGGTCGGATATAGCAGAAGGTTTTCTGTTTACAGTGAAGTTCTTAATAATTTCTAAGTTTTTTTTTTCAAAGAGAAAATTAGTAGGGAAGAAATTATTGAATGTGTGGCAAAATTATCGTTAAAATACCGGAATGATATCAGCGGTAATTATTTTAAAAATTAAGTTGAAAAATATGTATAAATTATAATTGGCTGGATGCAAGCGGTAAACGTTCAGTCTGCGTACTTAAACGAGTTGAGTAATTCATTAAGTAAACTCCTTTTGGGTAGCTTGTTACTCATGTTTATAGAAAATGATGTTCAATTATTAGATTATGAATCTATTATTGATAACTTCGCAAAAATTAAGGCACGAAATGTTTCACTTTAAACGAACATCACTTTGTTAATTCTTCTAAATCTAATATTTAATAAATCGCTAGTCGAAATATTTTAAATCTGGAAAGTCCATCATTCCAAAATGTTATGTAACTAACTCTCCACAAAAGCTCCCTTCAACAAAATGTCTCGGTGCTTCCACAAAATGTCTCGGTGCTTCCACGAATTACTGAGCAAGCTACTATTACTCGAAAGGATTACTTCAGTTTCAATTTAGCGGGACGAAAACTATTAGATGGCCTTTGCCTCGATTCCAAACTAGCTTGCGAATATTAAATATTATGGCAATTCTAATAACCAATCAGGCCCTGTTAATTGCCGGTATGCAAATCGAGAGTCGGTGATGTTGAATAGCTTTCGCTTAAGCCTTCTAACCCCATTTATTAATGGGAAATTCAGATGCCAGATTGAAAAGAAAACGCACAGTTATTGATATAATTTCGGTAGGACAAAACTGAATTTAAAATTAAAGTACATACTATAAAATACAAGAACAGCAATTGTTGGTTCTTCCTTCTAGAAGTTACATAAGTTTTGATATTCTCATCGACACTATTGTCATGATATATAGTTGAAATTGGTGGAAGTTTCACAATATTCGCCGATGCGATGATACCACGGTATCATGGCATGGGCATGATGTTGCGGAAATTGGCTCATGTATTTCAGTTGACCAAAAAAATATTAAGGATCAGCGCGATGCAAATTGCCTTTTGTTCAGTGCTGATAAGACAAATATTCTTGCATTTGGTTTTGATCTGGAGGATGTCTATCAAGGGTAGTGCTGGAATGTCTAAGTTTCTGGGTGTTTGGGTTGATAAACAGCTTTTGAAGAGCATATCTTGGGGTTGGGTAAAACATTGACTTCTGGATGCTTTCCGGTGAAAGTGGTGAGGCAGGAACTGAGTCAACAGATAGCTAGAATGGTGTATTATACTCAATACTCAATTTATTCATGTCAGATACAAAGGTAATTGTTTACACACGTCAAGCAAAAATAAAGTAATATAAGACTAAACCTAATTTTAAAATTTAAACACAGTTACATGGTTTTAAAATAACACGAGCAAATAAAAATATAACTAAGATTAAAAACATTTTAACACAGGTACCTACATAAAAAAACAAATATAAAACTTGATAAAACTTTGCCAAAAATTTTGCTAAAAATTCCAAGATGGCAATATTTCAAAATCTATGGTTAAGAAACTCTTCAGTTGAGTAAAATGCATTCTGAGATAGAATTGCTTTAAGCCTGCTCCCATACAGTTTCACAGGCAGATTTCTAATATTTAAGGGAAGATGATTAAAGAACTTTACAGACCAGTACTCAGGACCATTTTGACACCTTCCGAGTCTTCTGTATGGAATGACAATGCTCTGGGTAGCTCTAGTGTTATGATCATGAACATTCTCAATTAGAGTGAATGTATTGAGGTTCTTCTTTATGTAGAGAAGGTTCTCCAAAATATAGAGAGATGGCAATGTGAGAATCTTGAGAGATACAAATGCTCCCCGCACGGTAGCCCAGACCAGTCATCAACCGTATAATCTTTCTCTGAAGACCAAATACTCTCTGCATCTCAGGAGAATGCCCCCAGGCAAGAATTGCATATGAAATATGGGACTGAACAAGAGAATAGTAAGCAATTTTCAGAACATCCATTGATACAGAGATTCCAAGGTTTCTGACAAGATACAGGGATTTTGCCAGTTTTTAGCAACTTGATCAATATGAGGACCCCTCTGCAGCCTAGGATCCAGCGTGATGCCCAAGAAGTTGGCCTCAGAAATCAAATCCTGACAGTCAGTTATATCACGCATTGAGAATACCACTTGTTTGGTTTTATCCATATTAAGTTTTAATTTATTTGAGCAAAACCATCTTTCAGCCTTCGCCCGCGCCTCCCCCGACCCATAAACCGAACCAACCAGGCTTTCATCAGCACAGGTTGTGTCGCCAGCAAAGAGTGTATAACCGGAGGGCTCTTTATTTAGTGGGAGATCATTGATATAAATTAAGAAAAGAGTCGGCCCCAATATCGACCCTTGTGGTACTCCAATTTGGATACTCCTCTCCTCTGACAACACAGAACCAATCCTTACCATCTGGCATCTGTTTACAAGGTATGATCTAATTAGAAGAATGCTGTTTTCATCAAAATTATAGTGCTTAAGTTTACTCAGCAACAGATCGTGGAAGACGCAGTCAAAAGCTTTACTCAAGTCACAAAATAGTACTGTATTGTACTTCCTTGTATGAAATGTTTCATTGATTTCAGAAAACAATTTAAGAGTTGCCATAGTGGTATTTCTTCCTCCCCGAAATCCAAACTGACAGCCAGAAAAAAGAGAATTATTTTCAAAGAATAGGGCTATTCTGTTGGCCATACATTTTTCAAATATTTTGGATACTATTGGAAGCAGTGAGATCGGCCTATAATTTTCTTGAAGATCATGGTCCCCTCTCTTGAAAATCGGAATCGCAACTGCCTTTTTTAAGCTATTTGGAAACACATTGCTAGCAAAACATAAATTTATAAGTTCAGTAAGAGGCACTATTATGCAGTTCTTAATGCTTTTTATTAATTTGACGTTGATTCCAAAAATGTCATTACTGTTTGTGAGTTTTAAGGCATTTATGATGTCACGTATTTCATTAAAGGTAACCTCTGAAAAAGAAAAAATTTGGTTTGGGGTAAGTCCCTCTAAGTTATCAAGGGGATTGTCGGGCACATCAGGGATATCCTCTACTATTTGATGAGCAATACTAGAAAAGAAATTATTAAAATCATCAGGAGATAAAATTCCTGAGTTCACTTGATGAGGTTTTGTATTTCGGTGTTGATTAATAATTTTCCATGCGCAGCGGCCTGGGTTCTTAGATCTAAGAAGCATGTTGTCATTAGCAGCAATTTTTGCATTTTAATAGCTTTTCTATAAACTGTTTTATATGCAATATAATGATGTTCGAGAACACCATTATATTGTTTGTTTATGTCTCTTAAAAGTCCCAGATGCTGACGCATGTCTCTTAATTCATCATTAAACCAACTTTCATTCCTGCCACCTTGGTCAGGTCTAATTTTAAAAGTTTTTTCAGGGAATGAGCTTAGATAAGCCTCCTTCAATATTAAAAGAAACCTATCAACCTTCTGTTCAACATCAAGAGAGTCGCTAGAAACAAAGTCCCAAGATGTGTCACTTACCCTACCATAAAACAAGTGTAGGCCCATTTGAGTTATTGGCCTACAAACTTTGGTTTTAGTCCGGAAGCCATTGACAACCTCCACCTGTACCTCAATCTGTTGAGCCCTGTGATCGGAAATTCCAGTTTCCATAACCTCAGCAAGGCCGACATCAATGACTGAGTTAACAAAGATGTAATCTAGACAATAGCTGTTACGTGTAGATTCAAATATGGTTTGCTTCAGTCCAAAGCTAGTGAACATGTCACACAGTGGTTCTGCAGAATTGTCAGCCTCACCAAAGTGGACATTAAAATCTCCCACAACAATCACACTACCACATCTCCGAGCCTCGCTCAAAACCCCTTCCAGGGACTCCATGAAGGTGTCAAAGATACCTGAGTGAAACCTATATACTGTAAAAATAGACGTTTTTATAATTTCAATGTATATGGAGCAAAACTCAAAACATTTATCAATATTCCTACCAAAATTATTAACCACAAAATTTAGAGAATCCCTAATAAAAAATAATTGTACCACCACCTATGCCATCTTGTCTTGTGGAATAAGATCCTAGCTTAAAACCTTGGATGTGTACCGCATTTATTTCGTCCTCTTGCAACCAATCTTCAGTAATGCAGAGTATATCCAGTTTTCGATCTATAATAAAAGCTTCCAGTTCTTCAATCTTGTTCCTCAGAGAGCGAATATTAATGTGTAGGACCACTAACCTTTTGTTATCCTGATGGAATCCAGTACTATAAGTTGTTACACTCTCAGTTGCAGCGGCTTCTTTGTCCTTATATTTTGGCTCTGGATATTGATAAAATGGTTCACAAACGTTCCAACTGGCCACATATCTCCGCTGCCTATCTCCTCTGCAAGTTCCCTAGGTACCCCTAACCTAAAGGAGCTCCTAAAGTTGTCTTTCTTAGTTTTCATTTTATCACAGATGCACTTTTTATCGATTATATTCTGTGAGCTTGTGCTGGGTGCAAAGCCAGGCGAGTTGTAGGGATGCAACCTTTTCTTTGGTTCACATTTTTGGCGGAGGGCGGTTTTCGTTGTTTTTTCGGTATTTTTTCTTCGTAACCTCAATCCACCCATTGTTTTTATCGTTGTTTTTGCTGTCATTTTCAGAGTTTTCGCTTTCCAAAGCAGCAGAAAATTCTTCTGTCAAATTTGCCTCAATAATATCAACACTGTCACCAACCTCTCTCTCTCTTCTGTTTATGGCCTGACCAGTACTAAGGTCACAAACTTCATAAGGTGTAGGATTTTCGGAATGTAGGACTTCAACATGAGAAAGCGCCTTAACTGTCGCTAGTGGTGTCATCTCTGTTTCTTGAAAGGTATTTACCTGATTTTCAGAATTTAGGACTTCAATATGAGAAAGAGTCTTATCTGTCGCAGGTGGTGCCATCTCTGTTTCTTGAAAGGTATTTGCCCGGTTAGGTTCTGCGAGGAAAACATGTGATGGTGACCCAACATGTTTACCTTTTTCTAACCTTAGATTTTCATCCTTTTCTCCTAGTTTTTCTTCTAATATGTCAATTTTCCATTTGAGGAGTAAATTGTTTTCTTCTAGGGTCTTGGTTTTACTATACAGCACTTCCACAAGTTCCTTGAGGTAGTTTTTCAGTCCAATCTCTTTTGGCACATGATTTGTGGTAAACTTTCCCGCAAGTTATGCAGACTAAAACACTGGTTTTCCTTTTTTTACAACACGATAAATTCGTTTTTTCCGCGGACATACTTTGCCGATCTTCATCAGAGAGAGAGAGAGAGAGAGATTATAAACAACGCCAGCGATCAACGCAAGCAATTATGTGCAACGGTCAGCAAATTTTATTATGGAAATTCTCAAGTGAACCATCAGTTCGACAGACTTTGTTTCTCACCTTCCAGCTCCGTCTGATTTATCACAGTGGATATATACGTGGTAATCAGGGGGTTCTTATTTGCAACCTAATTCCCTAGCTCAAACTAAGTTCCTCAGTGCGACTGTGGACTTAAAACTTAAAGTTCTGTTAAAATAATTCCTAATTAGAACTGATTAAAGTTCATTGTTAACTCTGAGTGAGATGAAACCAAGCAAATATGCCATGCCAATAAGACGCTCAAATATTTACCTGAATAGAGCCTAAGCTAACCATAAATAAAACACAACACAAATCCTAAATTTTATTATAAAACAGGGATCCAGACATATAAACAATTCAAGGTATACCTGAACCGAAAAGACATGCATACTCTAGTAATCGAGTACAATGTAACTTTACTAAGCCTTTGACTAATGGAAATTCTTATTGTTTTTACGAAAGTGTCTGTTGCGCGTAAAACCCTTTTGAATGAGTTAGCAATATAAAATAAATAAGATGTTACCTACTCATAAGGATGCGGCCAGCGCAACATGTGCTCCGACTGCTCGTCGGCGTGGGTGTGGGTCAATTATTTCATTTTGACCAGGGCGCCACTAGTTTGAAATGACTAAATCCGCAGACCCAAACTAGAAGGTCCTCGGTCTTGAGAATCCTTAAGGGCGACTCAAAATCAAACGACTATCAACTGCACTTGTTTGGTTGAGTTATCTCAGAGCAAATAAAAGACGGTTACGGTCGTGCATGTTTAAGTTTATTGGATGCTTGACGTTCAAGTGTTGTCGTGTTTCTTTCAATAAACAAAATGATATAAATATAAAAATATGCAAAAGAGCTTAATTGAAAACAAATAATTACCTGAAATATGCGCACAAATATAGAACTAGATCATATCGGAAGTAACAATATAACATAACGAATGATTACGAAAAATCTAAAATCAATTTCAACAAATTCATGATAAACGCAATATGCATAAGGTATCTATCGTCACATCATACTCGTAATTAAGAGTTATCAGTATATTAGCTATTGTTAGTAAACTTTGTGCGCGTCTACCATGGTATATATGTTGCAGTTGTACATAAATAAATCTTAACGAATCAGTTAGGAAATACCATTACGTAAAATTATTATAATCAGATAGTTAATCAGTCAGAACGACAATGTTTATCATTTTGTAAGGAAATATAATATGGAAAAAAATACTATGAGCATTAATCGAACCACACTAGTAAATAGTATCTCTACCAGAGGTATACTGATTTAAATTAGCATCGGTAAGCTATGCTTACGCCTAAACAGTTCCAAAAATATTTATATCAATACAACGCAGGAAGAAATAAAACACGCAATCTAATGTAAACCTAAAAAATTCTAAAAACACGCAAATAACATTATGTGGAAGATCAAAAGCATTCTGTGTACATAGTACCACACCCAACCCAACTTAAACTACACTTATCTCATCTGGTCTACGCCGATGTCACTTCCGGCTTTCTGAACGTAGGCTGCTAGGCACCTTGGGACCCATAAACTATCAGTGTCATTTGAGGTAGTGCCCACCTGAAAATCCCGTAACTCTGTGGCTGCAGTCGGTACCAAAAACAATCAACCGGACTGACTGGTAGCTACTTGTTAGCTACTTAACTCGCTCCAAATAAAAACCCTACAATAGAACAAGCTCTATGTAAGCACTCTCCTACTGCAATTTTAAGCAACCTCCTCTATTAGAACACTCTCCACATAAAGAGTATTTAAAAATAATGAAAATACCCCCATAGTAATTTAGTAATCCCGGACAAAATGACGAAGGCCATATAGCCAATGCCATTATCACCCTATAGGTAATTACCTATAGGGTGATAATTGCAATAATTTTTTTATCAGAATATGCAAGAATTTTATTTATAAGAATATTTTGAAGGATACTATTTTAGGCGGTAATTTTCATCAATTTACTTTTTTTTAAAGTTAAGATTTGTTTCATTTCTTTGGATTTGAGTGCGGGGCACTCTTCCCGGGTACAACCGGGCGGTGTTGCCAAATTTAGGGGACACAACGCAACCACTAAATCATCTTGCCTGCTTACATCAAGCGAAAGCTCAAACAGTCGTTTAACATCAATGTGATGGTAGCACATCAATAAATTATGTTAATTCTTGTTGTCTTGGTCCGCAAACACATCAAAATCGCACGAGGATCGCTAGAGAAACATGTGCACTTGGCAACATTCCAAGGGCACCCTTAAAAG
>JAEQML010058336.1:0-30400 GCA_016904865.1 Pissodes strobi | reverse complement strand
TTACTCCTAGTATTGCTCTCTCCATCACTCTTCGGCAGACCCGGAGGCGGTTTGCACTGTTTGCTGTGAGTGTCATTGTTTCTAGTCCATATGTCGCCACTGGCAGGACGTATGTATCATGGACTTTTCTTTTTAGATTTGTAGAAATGGTCGGTTGACGACAGATGTAGCTGAGGTTCCCGAATGACATCCAGGCGAGGCCGATTCGTCGGGTGATCTGTACTGTTTGATTTCCTCTCCCAAGTTGGATGTTATGTCCCAGATAGTTATACTGATTGACTACCTCCAGAATGTGGTTTTCAATGGTGTGTATAATGTCATCTGGACTCATGGTTTTGGTCGTTTGAAGGTTCATTTTGAGTGTTGATAATTCGTTTGGCTCGCTGCTGAATAAGACAATATCATCTGCAAAACGGATGTGGTTGAGACGTTTTCCGTCTATGTTGACGCCTTTCTGCGTCCAGGATAGACACCTGAACAGGACCTCCAAAGCCAAGGTGAACAATTTCGGTGAAATTGTATCCCCTGCCTGATCCCCGCCTATGAAAACCTTGCCAGTTATCCAGTTTTCATCAACTTTTACATGCAAGGACGCGTTCTTGTAAATGTAGCGGATCAGCTATGTATATTTGGAGTAAATATGGGCATTGTTTATCGCTCTCATCACTGCCCAGGTTTCGATCGAGTCGAACGCTTTCTGGCAGTCTACAAAGGCCATGTGAAGCGGAACGTTGTCCTCCGTACATTTCTCTGTTCGTGTGCGTACTGTTGGATATGGTCGGTTGTGCTGAAACCTTTTCTGAATCCTGCCTGTTCAACTGGCTGATAAAAATCGAACTTCTGGCTCAGGCGATTTGTTATGATTTTTGATAACAGCTTGTAGAAGATACTCAGCAGGGTGATGGGTCTGTAATTTTCCATGTTCGTATTGTCACCTTTTTTGAAGAGGAGAATGACCTCTGCATTTTTCTAGAAATCTGGAATCCTTTCTTCATCGAGGCATTTATTCAGTAGAATTAAGAGGGCTTTTTTAAGTATCACCCCTCCAATTTTTATCATCTCGTTCGTGATCTGATCTTCTCATGAAGCCTTACAATTTTTGAGCTGTTTTAAAGCTGCCTCTAGCTCGTTATTACCTATGGGCTCTAATTCTTCTGATCCCACACTCAAGATTGATTTTCATGTTTCGTCTTGCGGGGCTGCCACTGATTGTTTGTAGAGCTTTCGATAAAAGTTCTCAACAGTTTCAGCGATCCTAACTTTTTCAGTGACAATTTCTCCCTGGTCATTTTTCATTTGGTGAATGATTAGCTTGTCCCTAGATCGCATAGAACGAAGCACTCTCATGTTCGTGTTCTATGATCCCTTCTGATAGCCGTTTTCACTTTTTATGTTGAGATCATTGTATGTGAGTTTTTGTCAGCGTTTCTTCGTTCATCTATAAGGTTTTTTGTTTCAGAGCTGAATTTCGGATTCTCCTGTTTTTGAAGTGCACTCACTTTCTTTACTGCTTTCGAACGCTGTTAGTAATTTTTGTCGAGACCTCGCCTAATTCCATTTCTCGCAATGCTTCTGTTGGTTGTAGCTTCTTGTCGATATATCGGTTGTATTCCTCTTCTTTTTCTCTTAGCTCACTTATGGCGGGACGGTTTTTCCTTTCTATTAGACGTTTTCTCTCCAGTTGGGTATGTATTTTGGCCCTGATCAGCCTATTGTCACTGCCCGTATTGAAGTGATTTATGACCGATACATCTAAGCATATTGGGTTGTTCGATGTGAAGATTCAATCTATTTCGTTTTTGATCATGCCGTCGGGGCTTCTCCAGGTCCACTTTCTCTCTGGTTTTTTCTTGCAAAAGGTGTTCATGCAGTGGATACGTTCTTTGCTGAGGAAGTTTATCATCGTTTGTCCTCTTTTGTTTCGTGTTCTAAGTCCAAAATTCCCAATAAAGGGGGAGTCCGTGGGGGACTTTGCTCCTATTTTGGCATTAAATTCGCCGAGTATAATGGAGAATGGGTTATTTTCTGTGTTCTTTGCTGTTGCTAGATCCTAGTAGAACTGTGCCACTTCTTCCTCGGTTGGCATAAGCACAGATGATCTGGATGCTAAATATTTGGTTTAATTTCAGTACTGCGTAGGTCACCCTGTCTGATATGGACTTGGTCTTGGTGATGAGGTGTTTCCTCCTGCTATTAATTAGTAGTGCTACGCCACCGATGTGTGAATTTTCGTCCTTGTTATTTTGGAATAGAGGGTGTTCGGATTTGAGATTGATGGTTGCTTGGCATTTTCGCGTCGTCTCGCTGATCCCGAGCACGTCCTATTTGATGTTCTGTAGTTCATGCTCTGAGCAGGCGAGATGTACATCAAATCTTATGCTGCGAATGTTATATGCCGCGGCATAGAGAATCTTATCTAGGTTTTGGTTTTTCGTCGTTTTGCTTGTAGTTTGTGGCGAATTTACCTTTATTTAGTTTTATTTTTATTTTATATTATAACCCAATCGAAACCTTTAAAATGATACAACCCAAGCCAACTTGCATGCATCAATCGAAACCTGGTCTAAATATCTTGGGGATGTCTAAGATCAATTACAAAATACAGCTTCTTCCTGAAATCGGAGGTTGCAGAACGCACCAACTATCTCTACTGATTCGTAAATTTACTCTACTTTTATTATATTGTAATTAAATTTTATTTATCATTATTTGCTTTCATTTAATTTTATTTTGGTTCTATTTACGTTTATTTACTTTAATTTTTATATTATTTCACTTTATTTTCATTTTATTTAACATTATTTCGCTTTTTTTTTATATTAGTTTAATTTAATTTTATTCACGTTTAAAAATACTTTATTCTTAATTTATTTCAATTTGATTTCATTTTTATTTCGCTTTACTTTACTTACTATGATTGAATTATATTTAGTATGGCCCAAAGGCCGAATATTGAGAGATGATATCAAAATCAAATCGTTGAAGATGCTAGGCCAACCGAAACCTTTAAAATGATACAACCCAAGCCGACTTGCATGTTTCAATCGAAACCTCGCCTAAATATTATGGGGATGTCTACAGCTTCCTCCTTGAGTCGGAGGTTGTAGAACGCACCAACTATATCTACTGATACTTATTAGTTTTATTTGATGGAGGATTCTGGCGGTTTGAGAAAAATCGTTTCTTTCTTATTTATCTTTTCTGAAAACGAAGGATGTATACGAGTGTTAATTTTTCTGTCGGACATTTCGGCTTCGAGTTTGCATCGACATTTTTTTTTAATACGAATCAGGATTAAAAAAATCGATGCAAATCCAATTATGTACAATAATTCCTTATTGACTTACCAATTGGTGATTAATTAAGCCAGCCAAATCGTTGCGTCTTTGTCTAACTCATTAAGTCTTATGAAAAGGTTCTAAATAGAACGGATTGTATCGTATGTATTTGGGAAGTTAATCCTTTCAAAAAAGGGTAATGCAAGAAAAATCTAGGTTTGTATTAAAAAAAAATGATGATGGAAACCTAAAGCCGAAACGTTCGACGCAAAATTGGAGCCCTTCACCTTGTAGAGGAGGTAAAGTAGCTTTGATAAAAATTATTTTGATTTAACGCTTTGATTTTCGGGTATTTCCGAATATTTCCGAAAGTAAAAGGAATTTTTCAAAATTCTTAACGGCACAAAGTTAAGCTCGCAATAACCCAAATAATTAACCTCGCATTAGTTATAGCCTTTTATTCATGGTAATCTTCAAGCCAAATTTTCCAATTGCTGCTGCCTTCTTTATGGGCCTCTTAAAGAGAAAATTTAGAAACATTTAGTTAAACATTATAATTAAAGTAAAAGTGTGGCAATAGAAAAGCAGCATGCCGAGCATAAGTGAAATATTCCCGAAATTGCTAAGTAAATTTCTTTGAGATGCTCTTTGTTTCCCAAAAGGAGAAAATGAAAATGAGCTTGGCGAAAGAGATATTGCGTCCCGAAATTAGATTAGAGGGGCGTAAGGAAAAATGAATGCCATGGCCCGTTACGCATTAAGTCTGATGCAAGAAAGCACGAAATAGAATTTTCCATGCATAAAGGGCGTAAATGATGTCGTATAATTCCAAAATTGGTAAAACTGTTTTAAAGTACTGACGGATAATTAATAATAGTGAAAACGTTACTTTGAGTACCTTTCTATGATCGTGAAGTTAATTTTAAAACAATATCGCTGCTCCGGCACCCATTAACATTAACGTCTCTAAATCTTCTGATTTTTTTCAAATATTTTACGAAGAGTCGCCTCACCTTGGCGCTAAGGATATTATTTAATGTCGTATTAATTTTCTTCTTATAGCGAATTATCTAAAATATACAGCCACTGAATTATTAATATTAATGAACAAATTTACGATTACGCACCCATAGTTCAAGTTCACACTAAGCTTCAACCTTAAATGACTGGACTAATATGAGAGTAGCAAATACGGCTGGTATGCAATAGGAAATTGTAATGATTTTTCACTATTTCAAAGCTTAATACTTACTTTAAACTTGACAATAACATATTTTAAATTGAGTTACTGTAAAAACAACGAGCATGTTATTATATCTAAAATTGGATGACAAAAGCGTATCATCACACTTGCTAAAAATTAGACGTTAACCGAATAAAACACATTTGCATATTTATCAATACGAACCCTTTAATCAAAGATATTTCCTTTTGTGCCCTACAATCGCTTATAAATTAGATCAAAATAGTCTATGTTTACCTCTGCTCGATCCTCCGAAGAGGTATTGCTTTGGCATTACGCGAGACTAGATTAAGTATTCTAAATTCTATTTGAATAGTTCCCCAGTCTAAACAATGCAAATACGATATTCTCATTCCGGATTGGTTTCCAAGACGTTCCCGAGGAATATGTGGCTGCCGAGTTATCCGCAGAAATTATGGAATTTCAAAGGAAGCGCCCGCCTCTAGTATGCGCATATTTTATAAGCGGCATTACATTCAAAATTGGTTGTCGAGATTTGGGGCTTCAAAACTAGGTGCCGAACGAAAATTGGATTTATTACGTTAATTCCTAGTCTATTATGGATGATACGAGACCATTTCTAATGCAAACAAATATTTCTCTTCTATTTGTCCTGCCGTAACAAAACGTGTACGGTTAAACCATTTTTGCTAACCCAAACTTATCAAAAAAAGTAACTGAGCGCACTTTTTGATAGTTAATTTGACGTGGTATCACTTTCGGTTAACCGTTGATATTTTAAATAAAACTTTATATATATTTCCGATGATCTTATTCGAGGTCAAATGTCCTTTCGAATAGCTTATCACAAGATAGCAATTCTATTCAAAATTGAGGCAATATGAAGGCTTTTCTTACAAACCAAGTATTTGAGGAAAACCAATGTATTTATTACAACTATGTTGTGGTTTGGAACCTTCGGCAAAATGCACTAAAACGGAGTTTTATCCACAATCTTTTTCTGTCAGTGCCTATCCTCTATGGATGTTGGCAATCATGTTGTTCCATTTAATCCTGTCGACAGCCACCCTGAATAAATGTACGGTCGTTATTCCCGTCCACTGCCTAATATTTTTCAGCCACAATGTTTGACGGCGCCCCTGACCTCTTCTACCATATATTTTGTCCTGCAAGATTAGTTGGATAAATTGATACTTCTCATTACGTATCACATGCCCAAGGTACGCCATTTTCCTCACCTTCACACTATGTAAAATTTCTAATTCCTTTTGCATTCATTGGATCACAGTGTTATTTGTGACATGGTAAGTGTATGAGATTCTGAGCATGCGGCGATAGCACCACATTTCAAAGGCTTCCAAGCGTCTAGATGTAGCATCTGCAAAGTCCAGGCTTCCATTCCATATAGAAGCGTGGAGAATACGTAGCACTTTAGGACCTGTGTTCTTATAGCAATATTCAAGTGCATGTTACATAGGACCTTTCTGAGGCGATTAAAAACAGTTCTGGCTTTTTCTATGCGACATCTGATCTCCCGTGAGTGATCCCATTCTTTGTTCAGGCTGCAGCCCAAATACGTTATTGTATCTGCTGTTTCCAAGATTTCGTTATCGTCCCTAAACTGGTAGTACTGCGCCTCATCGTTTTTACTAACTATAAGAATTTTGGTCTTCTTGCAGTTAAGCCTCATACCATATATGTCACATGCCTCTACCACTCGGTCTATTAATTCCTGTAATCCTTCAGCACTATCTGCTACGAGAACTGTATCGTCCACATACCTTAAATTATTGATGGCCTCTCCATTGATCTTAATGCTTTCTTCTGTTTCACTGAGCGCTTACCTAAACAGTATTTCGGAATACGTTTTAAACAGAATTGGTGAGAGTATGCATCCCTGAAGCACTCTCCGATTCACTGTAAATTCTTGGAAGGTTTTATTTTCTATACGCACAGTCGCTCTCTGGTGTAAATCCAGATTAGTTATGAGGCGCAAGTATTTGTCGTCGATACCAGATTCCATTAATATTTGAAATAATTTCTGGTGTTGCACCTTATCAAACGCCTTCTCGAAGTCGATAAAACAAGCGTAGACATCGCAGTTTACGTCTCTGGCTCCCTGTCTCAGGACCTGTATAGAAAATAGGGCTTCTCGCGTTCCCATTCCATTTCTGAATCCGAACTGAACCTTGCTCGTGTTTTCTTCGAGCTTTCTATATATACGAGAGTGGATGATGTTAAGTAGGATTTTCAGTGCATGACTCATCAAGCTTATAACTCGGTAATCAGAACACCTAGTAGCATTTGCTTTCTTAGGAAGGGGAATAAACGTGGAAACCAGCCACTCTCTAGGCAATTCTCCCGTTTCATATATTTTATTGAGTAGTCTTGTCAGTAGTTTAAGTTGGGTGTCTCCCAAAAGTTTTAGTGTTTCCGCCTGAACATTTTCCGGTCCAGTTGCTTTGTTATTTTTTAGTCGTATTACTGCGTGCTTAACTTCATCGAGTGTTATATCTGGGCCTGAATCAGCATGGATAATGGTTTCCGCCTGTTGCTCCTCCTCGAACAGTTCTCCCATGTATTTTCTCCACCTTTCCAGTATTCTTTCATTGTCAGTTATAAAACTATATTGTTTGTCCAGGACTAAGTTACTACTGCGTGACCTAGTGCTTCCTGCCATGGTCTTGATTTTCTTGTGCAAGTTGAAGGTATCATGTTTTCGTTCCAAGACTTCAATCTCTCTACATTCGTTCTGTAGCCATTGCTCCTTTGCTTCTTTGATCTTTTTGTTGATTTTGTTGTTTATTTCTTTGTACGCTCTTTTGTTCTTATTCCTGTGTTTTCGTCGTTCCTCCATAAGATCCAATATTTCTTCTGTCATCCATTGCTTTTTTTTAACTCTTTTTTCGGGTTTTAGTTTACTATCTGCTACAAGGACGCAGAAATTTTTTATTTTGCTCCAGGTATCTTCTACATCCATGTCTTCATAATTTAGATCCAGAGATATGTTGTTAATATTGTTGTTTAGTTGCTCTTTAACTTCCGTTTTTGTGGTGTTGTCCTTTAGCCTCTGGATATCTAGATGTTTTGAGGTTTCCTTTTTCGAATTTTACCTTCATACGTATCTTGATCTTGCTAAACAGAAGATTATGGTGTGAAGGGATATCTGCTCCTGGATACGTTCTTACGGCTTTTACGGAGTTTTGGAATCTCTTGTTTACGATGATGAAATCAGTCTGGTTCCTAACGACTTTTTGGGGCGAATCACCTGGAGATTTCCATGTGTAGAGCCGTCGAGGCGGTAGTTGAAAAAAGGTGTTCGTTATCACCCTGTCTGTTTCTTGACAAAACTGGATTTGGAGGTCTCCTCTATCATTTCGTACTCCCTGTCCAAAATTTCCCACAACATTGCCAAAAGAACCTTTGCCCACCTTAGCATTGAAGTCTCCTAGTAGGATATTGACTTCATGTTTCTTTGTATATTTCAGGGCTGTCCGTAGTTGTTCTTAGAATATTTCGATTTCCTGATCTGAGCTTTCTGAGGTTGGAGCGTATGACTGTATAATATTTATATTAAAAGGTTTAGCATTAATTTTAAGTAGTGCCACTCTGTTTGATATACCCATAAAGTTAATTAGTATTCTTATTGAGTTTTCTCTTTAGCCCACTGACCAAAAAGTGTCGTCATTTCAGTTACACATTGTCGTATCTTTGTGTTTTTCAATATTTAAAGCAATATTTCTGTGAAACGTTACATACAACTAGGTCCTTTTTATCTTTTGTTTTTAAATACACTTAAATTACCCATCTAAACATGCTAATGTGTAGCGTTGCAAATGTTATTAAATACAGTATTGCGATTTCCTCTTTTTATAGGTCGATTTGTGCTATCGATACTCTCGCTACCTTACTTCTCGCGACCTTACTCCCGGTGCGCGATGTTCGATCCTGCTCAATGGGTACATACGTTTAGTGCGTCACTTGACAGATGTGGTATATATTCTTTGTCGAGAGAAAACTCAGGCCTTCTCGTTTCAACGCTCCACGCGTTCAGACAGAACAAAGCGACCAATTTAATGGCTAAATTTCTTCTTCTTCTTGTGCCCTGCACTAAAGTGCACGTTGGCGATCCCTTGTACTTCTCTCAAATCATATTCATATTCTATGCAGGGCACCGCTCTCCGCTTGTCGAAATATTGTGGCCGAATCGCTTATTCCACAGCAGTCCCTTATATTTCGAAGCCAAGAATGTTGCTTTCGCCCCGGTCCTATTCGACCCTCTATCTTACCCTGAAAAATCAACCGTGGGATTGATTGCCTTTCACCCCTCAGGATATGTCCGAGATGAGATATTTTTCGTTCCTCTACGATGTCAAGGGGCTCCCTCTGTACACCGGCCATTCTCAACACTTTCTCGTTGGTTGTGTGTGCGGTCCAGGAAATACGTAGAAGCCTACGCAGAGTCCACATCTCAAAAGCTTCTATGCGATTTAATGTTCTGACCACGTCTCTGCCCCATATAACATGATAGGCCACACGTAACACTTAATTGTCCGAAGTCAGTGGGTCAGTGAAAGAGTGCGCACGAGGAGAAAGTTCTTTAATTTAAGAAACGTGGTCTTTGCACGTCCAATCCGTATTTCACCTCTTCGTCGCAGTTCCATTCTTGATTAAGGTTGGCACCCATATATACAAAACGCGTCATCTGTTCTACATCCTGCTCGTCATACCTAATTGTTTCATCCACATGTCTGCGAGTTATTGCCATGACTTTCGTTTTGCTGGTGTTGATTTTTAGTCCGAACTCTTTGCCTATTTGGTTAACCCTGTCTACAACATGTTAAAAGTCCTCAGGAGAGTTCACCAATATAGCAATATCGTCCGCATTTCTAATATTATCAATCGGAATTCCATTGATCTTGATTCCTCTATTCTCCTCTTCCAGAGCTAATTCAAAAATCTTTTCTACATATATATTGAACAGGATTGGTGACAAGATGCATCCCTGGCGGACTCCCCTGGATATATTGAATATCTCTGTAGTTAATTCATTATTAATTTTCACCTCTGCAATCTGTTGCCAGTATAGCTGCTGGATTATTTTGATGTTTTTATAGTCTATACCAATCTCATGTAGCCTTTCCAGAAGAACGTCGTGTTTAATACTATCAAAGGCCCTCTGATAGTCTATAAAACACACATATACGTCACGTCGTTCATCGCAACACTTCTGCACAAGCAGTTTCATGGAAAAGAGGGCTTCTCGTGTTCCCAGACCCTTGATAAAACCTAACTGGGTTTCTCCGCCCCTTGCTTCGCATTTGGTATATATTCGGGCATGGATAACTCGCAGAAAGACCTTAAGAGCATGGCTCATAAGGCTTATAAGTCTGTAGTATTCGCAGTTTTTAGGGGTATTCTTTTTTTGGGGGTAGGTATAAAGGTAGACCTTAGCCAGTCCGACGGGATTTTGCCTGACTCGTATATCTTGTTGCATAAGTATGTTGAGTCTTTCGTATCCATTAATTTCAAGATTTCAGCATGTATATTACCATTTTCGATTTTTCTGTTCCTAGTGGCTCGTTGTACTTGGGTTTCTAGGATTGTAGGTCCTGTTAGTTCTTCTGAGGTGTTCATGTTTCTCAAACTGCGCAGATCTTCAAATAATGTTTCCACGTACTTTTTCTACTCATTACAGAGTTCCTCTGGATCCAAGACAAGTCTCCCATTCTGTTTTCTAAGGGACGGAATTGGTGCTCTTCTAAGAGCGCCAGTGATTTGCTTTACTTTCCTATGAAAGTTATATGAGTCGTGCAATTCGTGCAACGTCTCAGCCTCCTCGCACTCCGCCGTCACCCAGCGCTCTAGAGCCTCTTTGCATTTTTGTCTTATCCTACGGTCAAGTATAATGTATCTTTCTGAGTGTTGTTGGATTTTTACCCGTCGTCGCTCTTCCATTATATCCAGAATCTCATCTGTCATCCATGGCCTGGCCTTGGCTCGTTTTTGTTGTCCTAATATCATCTCACAGTCATTTTGTATATTTTCTTTGATGTCATTCCATATGTCCTCTGGTTCGTCCTTGCGTCTAGGATCTTTTTCACTACATAGTTCCAATCTCATATTTTCATGGTCATTTGGCTGACTTAGCCTCTCGATGACATATTTTTTGGGAGCTTTTCTTTGTGTTATAAGCTTGAGATTGATTTTGAAGTTGGCTACTATAGGGCTATGATCAGAGCCAATATCGGCCCCCGGATACGCAGCCACCTGTGCTACGCTATTCTGATATCTGTGTTTAATCAGGAAGAAATCAATCTGGTTTCTCACCATATGATTGGGATTATCTTGCGGGGAGCGCCATGTATATAGACGTCTAGGGGGTAGCTTGTAATGAGCGTTTTAATTAACAAATTTTCTGGTTTACAAAACTGAATTAGCATTTCGCTCCGATAGTTTTTCTCACCCAGTCGGAATGCACCCACGACATCATCCACATTTCTTTTTCCCACTTTTGCGTTAAAGTCTCCCATAACAATGGTAATTTCATCAGACTTCAACGAGTTCAGCACTTCCTGAACTTCTTCATAGAATTTTTCAATGTCAGCATCTAGTTTATCTGCTGGCTACAACTCCTGCGTCCTGAGAATATGCGTCTAAAGCGCCTAAAAGTAGGGACTCTTTTTGGCGTTTTAGACGCTGTTCTCATCCAGCTTGGAAAAGGAGAACACAGAGTACACAATATATTTTCTAAACATCTTTGCAAACAAATGAGAATATGCCGTAATATTTTGGCGTCAAACAGAGCGGCGACACGAGCCGATATTTTACAGGTGAATGCTTGTAAAGCACTTGATGAATTAAAAATCTAATTTCTGTATCATGTTAACTCATGTTATCAAAATATGCCAAAATGGAAAATAAAACTTATACGAATATATATGTTGTCACCGAATGTGAACAATTAAAAGCTTTCAAGCCGGCTATATTGGAGATTCCTCTTTATCGATTTATGGCTTTCATAACTGACCAGGTATTTCCCAAATTTTTTTCCCATTTAACTACAAGGCCAATTTTAATCTGATTAATTCAATTATAACATGAGATTCTCAAATGGTGCCAACTGAGAACGTGGTTTTAACTTCTTGATCTCTATTCGTCACCTTTCCAAATAAAATTGCTATATTCCCCGATTTCTTCCCAGTTCACAGAATTACTGAGAAAAGCATGGATTAGCCTGGATTTACGGTTAAACTCTTTATCCGCAGCATCTTCGCTCTCATTCGGTTCGGCGTCAGGGTATTTGTTTCCCGTGTCTATATGTTTTAAAGTTACTAGTTCCAGAAGTGGTATTTTCTTCGGCAGCTTTTTAAATTTATTTCAGAAATATGAAAGCTCAAAGTATATTCCTTTTTATTTTTCTCAAGACATATTAAAACTGAAACATTTTTTCAAAAAACCATTAAGAGAGAGCAAAAGTAAAAGAGTAAAAGATAGGGTAAAAGTCGGTAATTATTCGACATTCCCCTTGTGGATATAATTGGGCGAGGTGATGGAATAGTAAAAGTGTTACTAAATAAATTTAATTAAAAATTGTATTTTTGAATACCGTTAAAAATAAAAAATGGTTCTTAATGGTTCGATTTGTATGCATGTTTGCAGGTGTAACAGCTCAAAATTATTTTTTTTGCTCAAGGAACAAAATTTAATGGTTTGCATAAGATCGTTTAATTTTGTAAACATTTTCAATTGAAATGTACATATTATAACTACAGACTACTCCTGAATGATAACCAAAAACAATATTAGCATTCACAACCATTCTGGGATGACCTATGCAAAGCTACTGACTTCGATCGAATAAATTTGTAGTAAAATTTCGTATACTTTAGTATCTTTTAAATGTTACTTTAGCTTCCATATAAAACTTAAGAAGACATAAAAAACTAGAAGATGATGATAAAAGTGTCTATCTATAGAACCAGAATTAAGCTTTTAAATTAAGAAAAAATATATTTACAATAAACTGATATAAATGCACAGAACAAACATTCGCCATTACTATTTTTCCAAATCCGTTTTTATCCATCGCCACTGGGCATTCTATATATAAAACTTTATGAGTCCATTATGTTCCAACTGCACCCATTTCCCGATTTGCCATTTATAAATACCGATATTGTTTTAATCTCGGTTTTGACTATTTCGAGTACAGTAGGAAAATATACGTTTTGCGAACATAGAGGGGAAACTGGAATGGTTGGGTTAGCAGCCTAATTGTGGAATATGAGATAAGCAATAATTTCTATTTTTGTTAAACAGCAGTTTATCACAGATAGTATTGATAAGTGGAACAAGTTCCACCGGAGCTCATGAAATATTGAAAGAACAATTAAAAAATGTATATTAAAGAGATCCTAAATAAGGGTTTATACATTCGTCTTATTATGCTTAAATTAGTGATATTTCGACTGTAGTAATATACATTAGACTAAAAAAAATTATATGAATTATTGCGAAAGAAACAAACTGAAAACAAAACTCAAGGGCGTAAAACAGGTGGCTTGTGGAATTTTGGAGTGAAGGTAATTGCGCATTGAAAAATTGATAACAAGAAAAAGCGCAACAAATTTTTGGCGCCCAACGTGGGGACCATTTTTAAGTGTATACGTCAACAAATTTTTGGTGATTTTTTTCTGAATACTCACGTTAACAGCGTTTGATGTCAAACGTTTCAGGCTGATTTATTGTCTTTTTGCACATTTTGAAACATCCAATCTTTTGAACGTCAGTTTAACAAATATTTTTATCTTGTACTCAACGTTTTGGAGTTAAACTTTTCTGTAGATATTTTCTTAACAATTTTTCTATTCATAATCCAATTATTGAGCTAACGTCGACTCTGCTTTGGAACCGATTTTATTTTCTTGATAGATAAAGGGATCAGGTTTATTTTTGTTGAAATGTCAGTAACATTTTTTTGCTTTATTCATAACATTAGTTTGCCTTAATCTGGGTTTCCCCAGACATTAGCCGAACCGGTTCGAAATTTTATTATCTGATTTTTTGCTGTTTATAGTTGTACGTTGCGAAAATATTACTTTACTATTATTTTGGATTGTTTAAAAAGTATTCACAACGCCAAGGTTAGTTTGCAAGGGATTGCTGTTAGACAAGAAGCAGTAAAAATTGTTATTTGTAAAACAATGGAGCTTAGATGATGAGGTATTTTGGGTTCAAATTGCAAACTTAATAATTAACATTTTCCAACTAACAATTTGTAAGTACAGGGTGCTCCAACGAGGACTAAACAGGAGATATTTTTGACCTTCCCTGTATTTTTAAAACAAACCAAAATAGCCATTCGACATATTTTTTTCTGCTAAATTGAAAAATTGAACCAAAAAACACTTGAACCAAAAACAAAAGACTTACGCCATGGATGAACTGTTTCTTAAATGGAACACCATGTATATTACTACATTTTTGGACTCTCTAGAGAAATCTAAACTCATTTCGTGTATAATAACCTATACCTATCTTTAGCTGTTTACGAAATATTGACAGTTGAAAGTTGGGTATTTTGACACTTTGACAGGCTCTAAAATATAAACCGCGTGAGATCAAAGAAAACGATTTGCACATTCCTATCTTAGCTATCGAATGACACTAATTCCGAATTTAACCCGAGGATAAAATTAACCGGAACTTTTAAACCTCCGGTTAAATTCAAAGTTACTGTCAGTCGATAGCTTATGAAAACCTAAGATAGGAATGTTCAAACCGTTTTCATTGATCTCTTGCGGGTTAGAATTTAGAGCCTGTCAAAGTGGCAATATGCCCAACTTTCAAGTGTCAATATTTCGTAAACAGCTAAGGATAGGTACAGAATATTATACACGAAGTGTGTTTAGATTTTTCTAGATTACAAAAATGTGGTAATATACAGGGTGTTCCGTTTAAAAAACAGTCCATCCATGGCGTAAGTCTTTTGTTTTTGGTTCAAATGTTTTTTTGGTGCAATTTTTCAATTTAGCAGAAAAAAATACATCGAATGGCTATTTTGATTTGTTTCAAAAATACAGGGAAGTTCAAAAATAAGCCCCTGTTGAGTCCTCGTTGGAACACCCTGTACAATACATAAAAATTATAGGAGAAGACTATTGTATTTGCAAATACAAAAACACTTAGGAGGTTAAGGAAATTAATAAGCGGTATATAAAAAATACACAATATATATAAATATATATAAGAGAAGGATAAGTCAAAGTGGATTAATGTAAATAAGTGTAACACACAACCCAAATAAAATAAGAAATAAATAGTAGTAATAAAACTAATAAATGCTTAAATAACAGAAACAGGACAGAGTGGCGGGAGGATGCTCTTATCATACAGGATAGAAAATCGGTATAATCCTATTGAGTAAAAGTAGAAAAAAATATATATTAATCATCAGTTAGTTAATAGCTATGAACGCTAGCGGATTTTTATTGATATTCAAGGATCTACATGCTCTTTTGGATATATCCCCGAAGAAATGTCAGTTTTTGATGGTGTTCGATATTCTACTTTCCTATTTAGATCACCTTTTAAAGGAAATATGTTATCTGCTGAAGATACTAAGGTTGTAACGTGGTCTGAAGTTTATCATGTAATTGAGTGGGATAGTGGACATAAAGGCTTGACTGAAATTCAAGACATTTTACACAAAGTGATTCAACTCTACGAAACTCCCAAAATATACGTAACGAAAAAGCTAATTTTTTGAAGATGTTTTATATGAAAATGTTATTAATAATATCCCTGTTGGTTGTGAGCCCAAATTAAGCAAATTTAAAAGTATACCAGAGTGTTATTTTCGTAAGAACATAAATCCATGGCATTGTGCATAAGAATTCATATTAATTTATTTATTTTACTCCCATTGCATTGCATTATTTTACCTCCACGTCTATTTGACTGAATAAAAAAATGGTAACTTTGAATTAATCAGTATTACGCTTGCAATATTCAGCAAAAATGAAAAATTAATCAAGAAGATTCTCCTACTAATTTTACTTCACAAAAACGAAAGTTAAGAAAAAAAAATTAAAAAGGTTTAGCTGGATAAAACTGCTCCATTTGCTTAGAAAATATGAAGAAAGAAGATATTGTTATATTAAATTTTTGTTGTCATGAATTTTGTTTTCTATGTTTAATGCGTTGGACATTAAATAATGTATATTGTCCACTTTGCAGACAGTTTTATTCTTGAGTAAAATTCTCTGAGATATTCGATTCCTATGGTGAAAGAAGATGAAAAAGAACAAAGTATATTTTTAAGCTCACTCAGATAATTTTCTATTAATTTTTTTCGTATAAGTTAAACGATTTACTTTGGTAATTTTTATAAACAAGAAACATTGGAAATAAGATACTTATGTTACTTGTATTATTATTAATATTCAACAGCCTCTGGAACATTTATATATTATTTAATCATAACTGCACATGCGTGTCATAGGGCTAGGCTACTTCAACGTTGCGCGTCTGCATATGCTGATGACGTTAGGCTATTATTTTCAAATTAAATTGAATCAGAGCTCTGGTACTTGTTGGATGCGCTTCGGCTCTTCGTTCTAAGGTTGCAGGTTCGATTCCTACTGATGCCGCCGGGCCGCAACAAAAACACTTTTGTTAATTTATTTTGGATTTTATTCAGAGTCGACGAGTGTGTCAAAAAGGCATAAAAAGACTTTAATTATATATTTTCCCTAACAAAAGCTACCCCTAAAGTCTCACCCTTAAAACTAGGAGTGGTTAGGCGTTTTGGAATAATGATGGCGTCATATTAGATACGGGGTAAATGGAGTAGGTCACGTGGTGTTCAAGAATGACAAAAATGCATTAGTTAGGCTGGAACGGATAATTAAATACCCTGTATAACGGTTAGGGTCTTTCAGCAGCCTCTGGTCATTGTTGACGGTGACGGTATAGTCCTTCAGGAATGGGTCAGCGACTTCTTCGGGTGATGGTAATGGTGATCATCGAGTTCGATGAGGGTGCCAAAAAGGCCTTATTTTGTCCTGTCACCCCGGATTCCCTCCTACTACGGCGTATAAAAAGAATATATAGAGCCTACAGAAATTATATATTAAGATAACTAGATGAATCAGCAAAGAAATAAGTGGACCAGTTGCACGATTATTGTAATCGAGAAAAGCAGAAATAAGCAGTGTATACAAGGAGGAAGTACGAATTTATTAGTTGAAAACATTAAGAGTATCGAAGTACATGGGTCTAAATAGCAAAG
The DNA here is from genome assembly GCA_016904865.1 of Pissodes strobi. Lineage (NCBI taxonomy): Eukaryota > Metazoa > Arthropoda > Insecta > Coleoptera > Curculionidae > Pissodes > Pissodes strobi. The sequence continues at coordinate 13,623 of JAEQML010058336.1, read as the reverse complement.
ACTAAGTATCTAATTGAAATCACAGGTGCCGGAAAACTTAAGAATATACGGACTGAAATAGCACACGAGATACACATTGAGGAAGCCAAAGCAGAAATTTTGGTACCATTAAAAATTAAGGGAATAAAACATGTTACAAACATGTAATAGATAAAGGTCAAATAGAGTCAGTTATTTCACCATTAATCCTACATCTATTATGCAAGTCCATATAATACTACTTATTCGTTTAAATACCTGCATGGTTGTCGTATGACTCTACCCTTTAATCGAGCTGTTCCAGCGAATATTGAGAGTTCTGTAGTCGTATACGTAACTTGATTTTCTCGGGCTGTTTGATGGGATCGATCGGCCTTTATGAACATTTTCACTGGCTTGGCACATTATCAATCAATAAATCGTACTGTATTTTGGCCATCGTTCGAGGGAAACCTTTAAAGTTATATACTAAATGAAAAGTTGAAAAACTTTTGTATTTAGTACATTTCGTACATGCACACAGCCTTCACTCTTCATTTAAAGTTATAGGCATTTATAGCAGTGCAAAACATTTAATAATTCTCTTACCTTCCCAAATAATTACCTTCTCGGTGATATTATATATTAAAACAGTCTCATGGATGTCAGAAATATTGGTTTCGGAGTTTGTCGGTTATTTTCCTCCATTTATTTCAATATTTAATAGGAAAAGTTAAAAATTCAGTAAATATTTATTTCTGATATCATAACCTTCAGACTTCAGATGACACAGCCACAGCTGACTGGACAATAATTGTTGGTTGCCTATTGAAGGGTACTCTTGAAATGTTGCATGTTGCTAGGTGTACATGTTTCTCTAGCGATCCTCGTGCGATTTTGATGTGTTTGCGGACCAAACCAACAAGAAACAACACAATTTATTGAGATGCTACCATCAGTTTGATAAACGACTATCTTTCACTTTCGCTTGATGTATGCAGGCAAGATGAAATAGTGGTTGCATTGTGTTCCCTAAATTTGGCAACACCACACGGGTTGCTGCGCAGCTGGTTCCAACAGAGACTCAGGCTCTTGGCTAAAACTGCGTTTAGGCCTGAATTATTGAGCCGCGGATTTATGAGTTTTGCGTTTTGATGTCAGGAGCAGGCCGGAATGAAGTAGTTTCTGTTTGTTTCTGGTTGTTTGGTCATTGTGGATAATGGTTATATCGTTGGTTTTCTTTGTCCTGCCAGCTATACATAATATCATAGAGCTTTCTTCTTCTTCATGTGCCGTCTCCTCTGAGAAGGTTGGCAACCATCACAGCAATGCGAACCTTTGATGCCGCTGTTCTAAATAAATCCACAGAACTGCAGTTGAACCACATTCTTAGGTTGTTCATCCAGGAAATGCGTCTGCTTCCCATGCTTCTCCGCCCCCGAGTTAGGCCATCTGGTTTCGCTCATTCCCAATATGCCAATGTTTAGTCTTTGCATTTCCTGTATTACATTCTGAATCTTTCCTGCTTCGTATATTGATTTAACATTCCCTGTACCAACATTCATTGCTGACCCGGGGATTCTTCGCACCCTCTGGTTATTCAAAACCTGCCGGGGACTGAGGGCCGTGTCTTTGTTTGTCTCAGCCATGATGATTTGTACTAGGAAATTAATTAATGAGGTGGTTTTCCGTTGCCTTCCTCATCGCAGTGTTTTAACCGGTCCAATTCCTTACTGACTGTCGCCTAAAACTGTCCAACATTAGACCGTCCTGAAACTTGAGTTTCTGCGCTCCAATGTGGTGATGACAGCGCTGCTTCCCACTGTCATGTGTTGGTCCTTTTATACTATCCCTAAAAGGAGGGTTGCCACTTGCGTTGAGTTCTCCGTCGTCCTCACCGGTGTGGTATTCGCCCGTATCCCTGGGCATGGGTAAAGCGATATATCCCGCAATACTGGGATAGAGCTTTAGGTACGCTTTATTGCAAATTGAAGATGTTATTAAATTTGGTGGCAATCATCTTATTGTATTTTATGTGTTGTCGTAGGATAATCTAAAGCTGGCCTGTTGGTCGAATTTTTTCTGGCCCTTTAGAATTGAACTTGGCGTTCGAAGTGGACGATCTTGACTTGACCTCCTTCTCTTTCTTGTTAAACCTTCCAAAAGAAGAGGCAGTACGTAAACCTGATTAAAGATTTAAGAATTTCTAATTCGCACTTGCGGGGATAATCTTATTTCGGGCTAGAGAAGTTGGCATAGTTACCAGTTTGATGGAATAAATTAATTGACTGTGGATTGGTTGGCTTTTGTCTGAAGGAAAGATTTCTTTTGGTAACTGGCCACGTGCGGAGGATTCCGGAGCAAAATACGCCGTTTCCTTCCTCAATGAGTGCCTGTAGGACAGAGCCTTGCTCCCATTCGTCATCACCACCAAAAACCCTACGTAGCTAGGTAAATTATATTTTACGTTTTGTATGTACTCATTTATTCTCTGTACAGTGGGATTTTTTTCTCATGGTGTAAATCACTAAATTATAATTTTCTAACCATTCTCAGAGGAGATTGAATGTACTCCTATACAGGGTGTCTTAAATAGCGTGTGTCACTATTGCTATCTCTGAAACGGTAAGTTACCTTTTTTGATGCCCATTCAGGATCCGTTTACAGTGTTGTCAAATTCCCGTTAGTTTCTAAGAAACAGGGTGATTTATGAAAAATGCCTAAAAATATTTCGTTGATTATTACAAAATCTGTTAATTTTAGAGATATTTACATACATCTACAACAACTCGACATCTTAAAAATATTATAATCTTTTTTCTGTGTAGATATTCGACCCTCTAAAAATGCAAAGATAACCTGCGAAAAATTGCAGTAAATCAAAACGGTTTCTGCCTTCTTAATTAAGCTGTCGCAGACGAAAATGGTAGGAAGTTATTAAAACTGGAAGATGGGATTCCACTTTAACGCCAGCAACGTTAATATTTCAGATGTCTGAGCAAATAAAATAAAACTTTATTGATAATAAAAAATGTTATTGGTCTCGCATTCGAAGTTTTAAGTATTTCATTATTTTTCATTTTTAAAGTATAAAAAGACGGCGCATGCAATAGAAGCTTTAATGCCTTTGTTATCCGAGAAGAAGATTTCGTGTTGCGGGTGTAAGGCAAAGGAAAAGCGAAAATTGTTGTTTTGGCAGGAGTTTAAATTTTATTATGACGTGAAGGTGTGGAATATATTTTATTAATCCTCGATGTATTTTAATTAATTTATCGAGATAGCTCAATCAAATTACATTATCGCCAAACGATAGAAGAGTTGCACTTTAGATATCTAATTATCTGACAATTGATAATATTATTTTTTAAATAAACCTCTTTATCGGAACATATTTAGCTTTCTATCGATTATTTTATTGTTAAAAATGACCTTTTCTTCTCAACGTTTCAAATCTGATCCGTAGCCCCATGGTGCAAAGGGGAAAACTACGAAAGCGACAGCAAAAATTGATATTATATTTAGTAATTGGATAATTGGCCAAAAGATCCTTTCTAGCGAGACAACAAGCGCACGAAAAACGGTAGAGAAAGCAAGCTTAACAATTAAATGCAATTGGGAAGACGTTCTCGATAAGTTAATAAGAAAACATAAGGTATCGAGGGCAAGGGATAATTTAATTACATAAACTTGGATCCTACAATATATCTTTCTACTTTAGGCTGTGCGTGACCAACATGTATAATATATAAATTTCGTCGTTATCACATCGTCTGTCTGGAAAATGAATTTAAGAGATGTGATGTTAAATTTACTGTAACAAGTTGATGTATTTCTATTCGATGGTATTAAAGTCTATTTCATAGGAGTTGACAGCTCGGTACTCTCATAAAAGATTCAAAACAGTGGTCGGGTTTGGCAACGACTTTTACCTTTTTATAAATTTGTTTAACATAATAGAATAGCAATTGTAGCCCAGGCCATCATGTAGCCGGTGAATGATAACCAAGAGTGATATAAAATACAAATGAAGGATAAGCAGTGAATCGGCCCCATTCTCCGACAATGCAAGCAAGGTTTTATTTTTTAATTTGTCTAAACACGTAATGATATTATATAATGGGCGTGTTTATCATGCAAATAGAACAATAACTGAGTAATATATATAATATTATAATTAATCATCATCTGAAGAGTCATCATGTCCTTCGTCCATTGCATCATCAAGACCCCACTGCACGCCTAGGTACTCGACAACTATTGTATCTAAACGTTCTCCTTGAATGCAATAAATAAGCATATTTCGTAAACATGCATATTAAAAGGTCACTCTGTATAGTCGGTCGTTAATAACGTCTTTCTAACGTCCTGTTAAACTTTCGACCCGAATGTATTAATTTAGATGCCTCAGAAGATCGTTCCCATCAAAAGGGGTTTAAGGTATTGTCTCTATAGTAATAAAACCGAGAAAGGGGGGAAGAAATGCTTTGTGTAGCAAAAAGTGGGGAAAGAAAACAACTGACAACCGAGAGAAAATTAAAAGGAAGCAGTGAGGCTAAAGCTTAGGCCAATGATTGATGGTTTTATTTGTTTTTAATTTACTTTTTTGGACTTGAGCAATTCAGTTAATTTAAACGAGATGCGTTGCGAAGAGGGATAATTATACAATATTAATTTATTTGCTTAAAAATCCGGATAGCTGAAGTTTCTTACACTGTATTTGCATATATTAAAATATTCTAAAGTGCTTATTAATCTACCAATTCGCCATTACTTGCTTTTTAATTTATTTGTGCATTCGCAAATCTGTGAAGAATGAATTGAATCATTTTCGAAATGAAATGTGTTTAAGTATTGATTACATTTCAAAATGAGGTACACGCAAGAATGATAACATCATAAATTAGACACTTTGCTTAGTATAGTAATACTTCTCCCATTAATTACGGTCAAAATACAACAACTTGTCTCTGTTTTATCAATAGTCCTGGAGCGTGAACTCCAATTTTGTTTCGAAGACATGCTTGTTAATGACGGAACTTTGTTTAATATTGTTTGCACCTAAATGGTTCTGTAGTTAATTAATTTATAAAATATGTACCTTATATAGATGTAGTGAATCCTCACTCCCATGTCTTTCTTGGAGCAAAAGTACCTTGTTCTTGTTTTCTTTGGTTTATTTTTGTGTTTGGGAATGTTTTCTTTCTTAAATTTAAACTTTCTCCTATTAGTTTCGTTAGCTTTTATGGTAGAAAAGGTGTGGATTAAGGCTTTTAAAGAGTAATAAGGAATGAAGTTGATGGACACATCTCAGACATATTCACCATTAACGCGGGCGTGCCTCAGGGCGCAATACTTTCACCAATACTGTTCCTCGTCTATATTAATGACCCGCTGACCGAAACGAATAACCCTTTTTTCAGTTTTGCAGATGAAATTACCCTTGTCTCTCAATTTAGATCAGAAAAACCTTTACCAGCGACTTAGACCTATCACCGCAGACAGAAGCAGATTACAGCAATTAATCAAGACCTGGAGAAAGTTCAAACTTGGGGTGACAGACTCAAGCAGCCACGTTTACCAAGAGAGCCAATACGGCGGGCTCTGACATCATTATGGCAGAATCGACCATTCCTTCATCCTCGTCGATCGAACTACTGGGTGTCTCGGTCAACAGCATTATGACCTAGCATGAGCACGTTGCTAACATCGCAAAATCAGCCTCTCAGAAGCTTGGTGCGCTATTTCGCAACAAAAAACTGTATACACCGCAAAGCGTAAATAAGACCGTGCTTAGAATATTGCCCACACATCTGGGGTGCCGCACCAAAGCACACCCAGAAGTTGCTGGATTCCATTCAGAAGAGAGCTGTGCGTCTCGTCGGCGACCCGGAGTTGACTCGGCATCTGGATAGTCTGGAACACCGCAGATACGTGGCCGATATGTCCCTGTTTTACAAATACTTTCACGGCAGATGTTTCCAGGATTTGGCCCGCCTCATTCCGCTCTTGCCAACGCCTGTCAGACAGTCACGACAGACGGCAAGAGCGCACCAGTTCGTCATACAACTGGAAACACCTAGAACATCGCTTTACAAGAACTCCTTAGTCTGGCGCACTGCATCAGTGTGGTACTGATTCCCAGGACATCTGTTTCCCCCTAATTACAACCTAAAGCTATTCAAGAACCGTGCCAATCAACATCTTTGCACACACACCACTCGTCGAGCGCCACAGGATATCCCTTTAGTGTGTGTGCCACTGCCATAAAAAATACAATTCAAAAGGATTTCTGTATCCCTAGCAAGGGTCTTGTTGAAATCTTAAAATATAATTTTGCGGAGCTGAGGACAATATTACTGTGCTTGATGCAGTTGAGGGCCGAGGACTTACCAAAGAATAATACCCTGATGATTAGTGTCATCATTATAGCTATCTTCATCTTCAGCTTCGACGAGTTTGTTATCCTCTGATTGAACATCATCATCGCATTCAGACTCGGTTTACGAACATGAATTATCCCAATCTGGGTCTTCATCACTACTGTTTTTGAAAGGATCAATATCGTTTCGGACAAGTTAAGATTTTCAGCAATTTCTTCAAGCTCTATTTGAAGTAGTGGGAGAAATGATCCCATCGATGAAGACAGTTATTATACAATGTCCCACAAAATAAATTGCATACAATTTCCCATCAAGAAATTTGTTTCAATTATTATATACACTGTTACCAACTTACCTAGTTACAAAGAATAAAACAGGAAATAATTGCCTTAAGAAATCGGCAAATTCCTCAAATTTGCTAAATAATAAATTAAAATGTTGCCGTTCGTAAAGTTAATGTAGATAGATATCTGAAGTCATATTTGAAATGTATGGAAAATATATGCATCACTTTATAGTGCTAGTAATGTCCTTTCCTAATTAAAAGAGGTTGTAGCTCCAGTATATCTTAATTAATCTATGCAGCCAGAAATCTCTAATAGGTAATAACTTTCTACGGTGGACGCTTAATTACACATTTTAATACTAAGGCACACATAACAGGTAACTTACATGATTACGTTCGCCATTTGCCATGTAGCTGTAATGTATGCAAATATACTTGCTCTAATGCAGTGTATACAGTCTTGTTTAATTATTTGTTGGTCTTGTCTATACGGCTTTAGAGCAGGCCCTGCTATTCCGGTAAACAAAGCCTTAATTTGAAATCGAAAGTTGTTGCCGAGTTTTGGAACGATAGAAATAATATTAGCTGTATTTTATAATAATTAATTTAAGGTACGCAAGACTTGTTAAAAAATTAGATTTCGCGTATTAGATACTACTGGATTTTTAGTTCCTTTGAAAACTTTAGTAGACCATAAGGAGTCCACTGCTTAAACTAGCCAAGTTCATTTTTTGGGTCATAATCTTGAAGATGTTTAAATTCTAAATCTTTCAGTACATCAAACAGCCATACATTATCAATTTTCTTCTTGGTTGCCTATATTTTAATATTTTGCTAAAACCGCTAAGTCAAATATCAATATAAAGAAATCAAAACACTTTGTATATATCAGTGAAGTCCATTATTTTTCCTCCATATCTTATGTATGTCCCAGCTTAATATATTCCAAAAATATAAAAGCATGATCATCTGCAGACGACCAAATATACACAAATCATTAATATCTAATAATTTTACCTCAATAAAGATTTTTTCCTTTTCTCACCATTTTGCCTTATGTGACCTGACTAGCTTATACATTGGACTCCTCAATATACAATTTTTCATAGTCTTTGGTCTACAGATATGTTTAAAATCTCACTTCCTTTTATGTGTTGTTTTCGAAAAAATTGGCCATCAATTATTGCCGATATATGAATTAGATCCGACCCAATACCACACTTTGCCGAGTTTTTCCTTTGATTGCATGTTGCGCATGACTAAGGTTGAGTTAGAGTTGTTGATGGATACCGATATGAATAGAATATGGCCGACTTTTCGTAAAATTAGCAGTAAGAACACTTAAGAAATCATTTAACAATTTTAAAAAAATAAGGAAACGTAACATAGAACAGAAATGTTGTAACGCTCAGTTCCCACACAAATACAAACTTAATTTACATAAATCTACAAGTTCACAATAATCTCCAAGTTCACAAAAATCTCCAAGTTCACAATCGGTGGTACAGCCTTTAGTGCAGGAACAATGGCGGCCCCCAGCTATTAGACAGTGGAGAAGGGTCGTGGTGAGTTATAATGCCTGAGCGCCACGCGGTTAACTTATCGCCATGCCCTGATGTTGGATCTTCAGTGAGATTCGACCAATAACCACGAATTGCTGTCCTCCCCGCTGTAACCTATTGAGAAAACTCGGAACGGGAAACAAATAAAAAAAATACCACCGCAATTAAACAAAAATAACAAGTGTATATTCCGTATTGGTGACTATACTTTTGAATTAAATAAGGAAAAATAATTGCTACAAGAAGAATTTCTTGTATTTGTAGCTATGACAATTTATATATAAATATACTAGATGGAATATTAAAAGTAACGGTTTAAAAATTAAGCAGTACTTTATGTTATATCTACGGCGCCCTATAAATACGAAGACGTGATCACGTGTTGTTTACATGCACTTGATTGGTGCTATCAACCTATCCGGTACAAAAATATGATAACTTCTTCTACTTCGACACTCTAAATAACTCTAATCAAAAAGCGAGAAGTTAACGTGCTAGTTCAAATGTACTAGATTCATGTAAGTAAAATATTCACCTATTAAATAATATCCGTACCAGAGGTAAACCTATATGATTACGCGTCGATACGCTATGCTTATATGCGAACAGTTTCAAAAATATTTATATTACACGACGCTGAAAAGAAGTAAAACACGCGATCAAGACTACGCTGAAATGAATTAATAACGCGCCAATACTATCCGGATTAGCTGGATAATCCAGTATACCTATGCTAACTATTGAGAATGATACCAGTTATTCCCAAATAACTCGAAGGTAGTTATATGGTAGCCAAGCACCCCCTTTAATCACTTCGATCATTAAATAAATTCACCTGAAACTTTAATTTAAATAGCTCTAAATCACCAATAATATAAAACACAATAATAAAATGAAATAAAATGAAAGTTCCAAAATATACTAGATAATAACCTAAACTAAGACTTATCTGATACGTTATCAAGCCGACAGTGAGTTCATCCAGGATCCAGGTGTTCGTCAAATCACTGGAGCGTCAAGGTCGAGAAGACACACTCCGTAATCGTTGGGGCTTGGATCAGACAGCGAGTCACGCAGTTAACTTGATGGTTACTCCGAAACCACGTGTTGTCGGAGGAGTCTCAGTATGCAGTCTGAAAACCCAGGTAGGAAACCGGATCGTAAGAGGACAATGGAAGGCCCATAAAAACCAATAATCCAAGGATAAAAAGTCCAAAAATCCAAATCCAAAATTAAAAATCCAAAAATCCAGATTTAAAAATCCAAAAACCCCTGAAACAAACAGGGCAAATTAGAACAGTGATCAAGCCAAAATATGAAGGAAACAGGTACGGAACCTCAACAAATAACACATCAAAACAATATCTGTATCAAAATTACTCAAACAACATACCTTTAGATGTTAAACGGGGTTCAAGCGTGTGGCAGCTCTCGAAAGTCAAATCCCCAAACGTGGGTGCAGGTGGTCGAATCTAAATACAAATCTTCCTTCATCTACAATCATCCATCAGACGAGAAACCATCGACGACCACAATCCTGCTCAAAGGCTTCGTTGAATAATCTAATTTCTCTCTGATAATCCCCTAACTAGGGCACTGCATATTTCACACTAAATATCAGTATCTCAACGAAAATTCCCAATTTCGAGAGCTCGGCACTGAAACCTACTGGTTCCTTCAAGATCACATAAAGACTAAATTGGCTTGCTCCGAAAATGACGAGGCTATCAGAATTAACATCGCGCCGGCTCAACATACTATGTTGCCAGAATCGTCCCTATTTGTGACAAAGTACTAGAAAGTTATGATGTCATACTACCGGATTCGCCAAATCAAGCGATAAAGTGACTTACTATCGAAATGATTTGAATCAGTTAGAACCTACTTTTAAATGCTTAGTGGGAATATATAACCCACGCGTTATGCGGCAGTCTAAAATTACAATCAACACACGCCACTAATAGCATTATACCAAATAAAGCATTAGCTTGGCAACCGTGTCGAACGTGAAGACCACGCGCCTGTCCATAGACCTGTCAAATTATACCGCCAAAATTACCCCCTCAGACCATATGAAACATAGAACACTTTCCTTGTCGTCGGTAGAATCTACTCCGAGCTGAAATATTTTCGAACTTTAATAATGGATAATCAGTGGAATACTGCATCAATATGCAAGCCTAGAGTGCTAAACATTGATACCATCCAATATAATCAGCATATTCAAGCGTATGATAGCTAAATCCTACAGTAAATGCAATGCGAATTAGAGTGGTTCTCGAGTCGATTTCCACCGGTCGTGGAGTCTATGGTCTAAATCCGAAGTGACATGTTATACTTCTAACAAACGTCAATATTTCATTCCCAAATTGAAAACATTCCGTAATCACCTAAGCAAAACAATATATTATCAAGTATAAGTCAACGAGAAAATTTCCACAGAATGACCATCAAGTGTACAAAAAGTAAGTTATAATTTCAGTGTTAGATATCCCTAAATAACCTTAAAATATAACTCGGCATGCATTATAGTCCAAACTCCAATTACTCGGCTAATCTTTAAACAATCTATCACTATTGATTTCTTGTAGACACAACCCTCCAAGGAAGGCGAAATTACATTCTAGATTCCAAAATACCTCGAATCAGCAATTAAAAGCCATAATTAGGTAAACCGAGAGGGTGGACGTCAAGCTGCATCACAGAACCGAACCAATGAAAATAAGCCAAATGCTAAGGGTTTCTTTCCCCATTTAGAAAGGCAGCATAATAGGACAAAACCCAGTGGAAAATACCAATATACAACGAAGTTTTGTGGTTCCAGCTGGAACGATATCGTGTGTGTGTAAAGTTAACTGTTCATATGCAGGCATGTGCATTCGATATTTAAAGACATAAATATGAAATATTTGCTTTAGAATACTTAGTTTAATGGATTGGGTTCCATGCTTTTCCAATACTAGTACTATTGTGATGTTTATATAATTTTTGTAGTTTATTTCAATAAATAATATGATGTTTGATTATTTCCCCCCTTGAATATGTCATTCCTTAATCGACTTCCACGTACATTTTATTTTGATCCTTCGCCATTTCGTCCAGAAAAAAAAATAAAAATGCTTATAGGTCATCGTATGTAATCGTAGCCCATTACAATGTTGAGCGCTATGTAAAAGAAATTCTCACCTCTAGTAGTTCCTGTATAATGCCCTCCTCCCTGTTCTGTCCGAAACTCTCATCCCAGTTTGCCACCTTAAAAAGTTATTCGGTTTTCTAGAGTCCTTTATTCTATTCTGCATGCTGCTGCTGATTGAAATTATTTCGGTTCCTCGATTTATTTTTTTTGTATGTCCTTTGATTACCCGTAATTTTGACGGGACGCGGACGGTTCAAATTATAGATTGTATTTCTGCCGAAATTGAAATTGTGCGTAATTTGCTCTTGTTATATTCCTTCGCTGAGAAGTCGAATACAATCTTGCCTTTCTGTCGTGGTTCAACGCCTCATAATAATTAAAGAAAATTACTGAGAATTGATGTGAGCTCCGAGCGTTATTTTCCTGATGACTTGAAACCTTCAATAGTCGTGCCAATCCCAAAAGGTGGTGCTCAGACGGATCCTGCACATTTTTGGACAATTTGGCTATTGCCAATAATCTCTAAGGTGATTGAAAGGATATTGACACTTAGACTTTTATCATATTTCGAAAATATAAAGTTACTTTCACACACAATTTGGGGTTCGGTCCAATAAAGGCACCAAGGATGCTGTGTATGGATTTCTGAACCAAGTTTATTAACATCGATAAGAAAGTTGTTCTGTGACTTGGCAATGGACTTTAATTGTGTTAGTCATGAAACATTGTTGGAAAAGCTACGGTTTTACGGTTTTCGCAGAAGATCGAAACGTTGGTTTAAGTACTATCTTTAGGGCAGGTACCAAATTACACATGTGCATGATGAATGCAATGGTATTGTGGCATTATCATGGATTACTAATGGGGTTTCACACGGATCTGTTCTGAGCCCACTCTTATTTCTCCTCTTCTTGAATGACCTTACATGGGTAGGAAGTAATGGCCGGTTCTAGTTAGACCAAAAAAAAAGTGTTTGTGTGTGCTTAAGACCACACGATAGAAGTGAAAACTTGAACAAGCGGGGCAAGGCAGTAATAATTAATATTATGATATAAATATTTCATAGTGATTGTATTTTTTAGTGTTGACTTTACCCGAAGGAGCGTTACATAGCCGAGCGTGACGGCTCAGTCTCATTCAACACCCACAAAATTTAGTATTGACTACCCGAAAGAGCGTTACATAGCCGAGCGTGACGGCTCAGTCTCATTCAACACCCACAAAAAAGTGCTGAGCGCGCCTAAAAAAGTTATCACTTCAAAACATTTAATTTTTGGTATGACGCACTCTGTGTTTACGACGATACTGAATGCTTATGCTAACATGCTTTCTCGTGTAACGTTCATTCGGATTAATTCATGTTGAGTATGGGAGTCGAATTCTGCCAAACGACGCTTTGACTATCTCTCTATATCTCTCGCACTGCTAACTGTCTCTCTCTCGCTTAGTCAACGAGTGGACTTTACTCTACTGAGCGGACGCATGAGCAGCATTTAAAGATCCTTTACAGGCGTAGCCGACTATATCAAAATCGGCCTCTCCTGTTGGTCGACCCATCTCGTATTACAATATGTCTTCGTGGTGCTATCAATTTGTCGCAAGAGCTCTCGTGGTGTAGAGGTTTAGATAGTTGGGTCTCATCTGGACGGCACGGGTTCGAACCCCGTTGCTTTTTTTATTATTTTTTTAAGATTATGTTTCTAAACAGTTTTTTTTCTTGATTTTGGGTATGTCTTGGGTTAGATTGGGTTAGCACCTGGTTAGTTTCCTTTCCTTGAACCCCCTTAGCGAGCGAAGCGAGCGGAGGGCCATGCGGATCGACCAATACGAGAGGCCGATTTTGATATAGTCGGCTACGCCTGTAAAGGATCTTTAAATGCGCATGAGCACAGAATTTCATTTATTAAGCGTTTTATTAAGAGGACGTCATAAACACTGGCCGCCGTTTGGAGTGCTGCTTTATTTCTTATCGTGCTAAACATAATTGCATTTTGTACAGTAGAAGGAGCGTTACGTGACGGCTCAGTCTCATTCAATCCCCAGAAAAAAAAACGTGCTGAGCGCGCCTAAAGAAGTTTTCACTTCAAAAAGATCACTAGTAATCTCTAGTCCCCCTACCTGTTTCAAACCATTATACTCCCACGTAATTTCACGTCGCCATTCCCCCTACCTAATTTCAAACCATTATCCTCCCACCTAAATTCAAACTACCGCAAAATGATCACTAGTGATCCCTAGTCCTTTTACCGTTCCGCTACTTCACACTACTGCAAAAATTCTCCATAAAACAGCAAAACAGAC
>JAEQML010058335.1:0-30412 GCA_016904865.1 Pissodes strobi | reverse complement strand
GGGTGCGCCACTGCCCCTAAATATTCTTTCTGGCTACCGCCCTGGTTGAAGTATCTGCAATTGACGGTATGATAGTAATATAAAATATCTGGCTAATATACAAATACAAAAAATAACATAAAGTAGTATTTTTGCTGTCGGCTGCTTTTATTTCTATAATTTTCTTTTTAATTTAACGACTTTCCATACAATGGTAATACTTTATATTAACAATACATCAATTTAATTGAAGAATATCATCGGCTGGATTTGTGATTCAATTGACCATTATTTTTCAAGAAGTGTTACATGTAGTGCCGTTCCATGACAAGGGCCAGCTTAAAACAATACCCACTATGGTATTGTTGCTTAAAGGTGGTTGAATAAAAATTAATAAAAGCAAAATGTTACTAATTTCGATTATCTGACAACAACAAAATGGACATAGTAACATAACTCGGGTTACGTCCGTTCGAAATTACTTAATCATACTAGATGGAAATTAGATATAGCCTCTTGTTGCTTTTCTATGTAACTAGTTGAGAAGTTGAGTTATGTCACTTCGTAGTTTTGTAGAGCACCTTTTTTATATATTAAAATTGACATATCTGAATTTTGTTGCTTTTTTTGAGTTAAGACACTTAGTGATAATGTGAATCCGGTTCAGTGGAAGAAACACAACAAAAATGGTATATATAATATAATAATATAATATTCCTATGGTGTGACGAGAGTCTATTAATGATTCTGTTAATTGCTACTTAAGTTAAACAGGTTGAAATTGCTGGAAGTCACAAACTTACAAGTTGGAAAGTTGTTCCAGAATTCTACAATAAGTCCTCCTCATATTGGTTAAGCCAAAACAAAGACAATTCACAGAAATTGTCTTTGACCAAATAAAAAAGGCAAAATTGGATATACAATGATGACGTCTATTTTGCAGCACCCAGGTGAAAATGAAATGAAAACTTGTCGACTGCCATAAGAAAATCACGAGAATGGGAATATTTGGGGAGACGAGGATAAACAAACTAGTTTTTATTATTTTGGAATTCATGGTTACGGCAAAAATAGTAGGACGCATTTAGAATTACTTCTTCATATTTCGTAGGTTACAACACAGTCACACGGAAATTCAAAGGCAAATTATAAAAACTTATTTATCAGTATTAAATTTATTTATTTTAATAGAAAACAAAACGAACACGAAGGTAAATGCAACATGAATAAATATTGGTCCTTAGCCTTAAAAATATGAATCTAACTGTCTGAATCATCATCAACCAGAGAGTTTTTCTGCATTTTCTGCATTTTCTGCATTTTCTGGATTTTCTCATAGTGCTCAAGACCTCTCCACCAAAAACTTCTTGTAGGATCAAGGTCTGGTGCACGTCCAGCATATTTCGACATATCTCCAAATCCAGAGGTTCCTACATTACTCATTAACATGACCTAAAATAATATTAAAACATAATTTTATTTACTTAAAATATATGTATAACATAATTATTACTATACATTTATCGGCATTCATATACTTATTAAAATTGAGAAAAAAGTAAGGACTCATGCTGAATTTGAATGAGCGCAGCAAACTCAGGATTGTCGTTATAACTCTGGAACGGCATTTCTGAGATGGCTGACGGCCACGTGCACTCGGAAAAAATATCATAAATGTTTTTCATAAACACATTAATAATACTATTAATCCAATTCAACATACAAAATACTAGCTTATATAATAAAAATGAAGGTCGAGCACTAACTACGAATATATAAAAATATTAAAATGAGACTGAAGCATTTAATAACATTCAAACTACATTAAGTATGGAGAGATTTAGGTTTGGTAAGGTTTAAAATAATTAAATCAATAATTCCCTAAATTGAATATTTATTGGGCAATAAAATTTCGTCAACTGTCGACTCTATTTTTATCTGTGTCAGTGGAATTTCTATTACTGAATATTTCCATAACGCGAATCAATATTTATTGCGTAACTTTAACTTTTCGGGGATATACATACTGTATTTCGGGGATTTGTCAATTTAGGATTGCAACAAACAAAAACTTGTGTTTTGAATTGCAGTTTCTTGACGTTTACTTTAACTTTAAATTAAGTAATTTTATACAATTGAGGTTATTTTTTTACAGGAATACTAAATAAAGTTTGTATTTTCTAGGATTCAGAAATAAAATAAATTTAGTTTAAATATTAACAATTGAAATATTTAGGATTTAAAGTTAAAATATAGAGGAGCCAAGAAAAGATTCATTTTAAGGCTAGTGTTGCGAACTGAATATTAAGGTTATTACTACTATTACTACACGTGCTCAGATATTTTAAAAATCTAATAAACAACCGAATCGTGAAATGAATGGGATTGCCTATATACAACAAAAACGAGATATTGTTACAAAACCGTGAGAAAGAAAATATCACTTCTAAAATGTTTGCCAATTATAATCGAGTAATAATAAGGGCAATGCTCTCATGTTTGTATGCATGAAACGTTAATTATTGTAGTTCAGCTTATCACTACTTACCGGCTCTTTGATGCCTGATCCATCTTTTCCCAGTGACTGACCTTTTTTCCATCCCAGCTTCGACAACAACTTAAAACCTTTATTTTCTGAAGAAATAGATCTAAAAAAACATCAATTTATAGATATTAATGGATTAAACTACAATATAAACCGATTATGTATGGTCGTTTTCATTGCAATAACAACATTTCCTAAAGTACTACATGAAATACTAGATTAATTAAAAGTTAGTATTACACCGTTTTTAGAGTTGGTGACGCTAATCAAAATCAAAATATACATTAAATTTCAAGATACAATTCATGGCCTTAAAATAAAAGAGGCATAAGTGCAGTTTATAGTATTGTTTACAAAGTTGAGGAAAGTTTAAAACTCTGAAGTGGAGATAGTTGTTTCCTTTTTACTGTTTAATTTACTTCTAAGTTCAATATTTAGTAAGAAATAAATAAAAGACACTTATAGACATTTATCCCAAACTTCTAGGTCATTCTATCAATTCCACTTTCTTCTATTGTTTCACTTTCTTACCCTGCACCTTCTGGGTAATGCTTAATGCTTCTCTTCCTGATTTTCTGCTTTATTGGAGTTATTGACTTTTTGCTTAGCAGTACATCTTGTAGTATTGCTGTTTTTCTCATATTATTGTAAAATTTGTGGAATATATGAGGAACCAAATCCAACAGATTGCAGATCTGTCCATTTTATTTGGACGATTTTGAAAGAACCTTGTTTCAAGTTCAATTTTCAAAGTTTGTATTAAGGCGACCAATCGTTTTAGCAGGGCAAATACATGATATGAAGGGAAAATTCAAATCAAGTGTTATTTTATAGTAAAAGTAAAATGACTCCTTGAATTTCCTAAAAAAAATACCGGATTTCCTTCCAATTAATTGCATGTTTACCAACATCTCTGATCAAATCGGGATTGTTTGATTTTGAATAGCTGTAAAAAACTTGACCAGAAAACTCATGAACAAAAAGCTTTTTACAAGATTTACTAATGTCGTTTACCCGGTGTTCCAGTACAAATATATATCGCGAAAATTTTTCTATCAGCTTTTTCTACTATTCCGAAATCTTGATCGCACTCCATGCAGCTGTGACCTGGAGAGAAAAACTGACACACGTCTGCATAAAGCAAATCAAGTGTGTTGGAATAAAATTACTATAAGTGATACTTGTATCTCTTATGCACCAAATATATGTGCAGTGCCGGCTATTCAGCGGAAGTAGGGGAAGTGCCACTTCCTCAAGAAAATGTAATTTAAAAAAATAAAATTAATTCATTCATCAGTAAAATAATATATTTTAAGATTCAATGATAAAATTTTCTTAGTTTAGGAATAATCTGTTTCCCCTTACCCCCCTAATAACTAATAATTCAATTATTTTCAAATATTAAAATCAAAGCTTCATGAAACAAGAACAAGAATCTCGCCACCTGCACATTGCCCGTTAACTCCACTATCGAACAGAACAGAGGTGAACCCACATGAAAATATCTATTTCTTTAGTATCATTTGTGTAGACCTTTAAGGAAGAGGCATCGCTCGAGAGCCGTCGAGTAATCAAAAGTATAAGCGCAGCTAGTTGGTTGCCATGACAACGATGACGTCGTAATGGTCGTACATTGGTTGGTTTGCAATGATTGGAAGAGCTGGCGTGTAGCACTTCCATTCTCAGATCAACGCGAAAGCACGTTGTTTCGTTTATTCCGAGTTTATTAGGGGACATTCCGCCGTGAATTCTTGGAATTATTTTTTTTATTACGCATGCATCATAATCAACGATTATCGCACGCTGCAGCGTGCTTAAAATGATGTTTATGATGCGCCTACTTTTTTAAAGGTTGCTATAGAAACATTTGATCATGTCAAATGTGACAGATTAGTATATTCGTCAATATATTCCTTAAGTTTAATATTTAAAACATTTTTGAGATTATGATGCATCCGTAATAAAAAGTAGCGTATGATATACGTGTATAAGAGGCCTTTAAAGACCTTGCAACTTATGCAAATATGTCGCGCGTGCTTTAAAGGCCCTCTTAAACACTTATATCATAATATACTATTATTTACATTCCACGGTTGATCCATTATAGTATTATACAAGAGATATTTTCTATATATTCCAGTTTTAGTGTGTTTTTCGTAGACATGTGATTTGTATTAGCAACAAATCATTTTGTTGCTAATACAATATGAATATATTTTATTTTTTGATGATTTACCTAAAAACTACCGGTAATAATTATTAACTAATTTTGGCAGTTTGGGCGTGGACCCCAAAAACTTTTCGCCTGCGGCGGCGCTGTTCCTTCTATCGATGTCGGTAGCTCTTCCCCACTGTACACCACTTGTTTACATAGTAATTTTGTCCGTCAATAGATGACATGAAATATGAATTGTAAGTTTTCAAATCTGCAGTTAACTTAAATATTTTAAAAAAATACACTTACACCCTTTTTATTCTAAAGGTATCATTCTCATATTAAAAGAAACTGTAGAAGATAACAAAACTGCCTATGTTTCATTAAAATATGACAAATATATAAAATAAACCCTGAAGAAGTTAAAATTATAAAAAGCATACGATACGGTGTACTCAAATGCACATATTTAAAATTGGTCACGATATTCATTTTGTACCGTAAAAGGCAGTCGCAATTAGAATTAGGGTGGGGCAGATATCTTGAAGTTGGTTAAAAAAAATATATGCATAAGATCCGGCCTACTTCTGAGAACTTGTTCAGCAGTTTACTAGGTTGTGCTTGCTTCTAGTACTGTAACTATGATTATATTCATACTTGTGCCCATTCTGCTTAATATAAAGCAGATTTTACACTTCACATATTCAGAGAGAAAAGTTAATGAGTCTTAACTTGAGATGAGAGAAGACAGTCCTGCAATCCTGCCTGTATTTAAGGCCAGCCAAGATTCTGACTGTTCTCCTCTGTAGGCCGAACACCCTAGCAATGTTCGCTACAACATAAGATGAGCATTGCCAATTGCCTGTCCTTCCATACTACACCTAAACCAACCGACGTTGGTGTTATCAGTATTCAGTGATAAACGGTTTGAGTCACACCATATCCTTACCCTGTCCAAATCAGATTTCACTGTAGTACCTAAAAATTCGACGTCAACACAATGCGACAAATTGTTGTATCATCTGCAAGTATAGTAAATTTTTCATTCTTAGTTAGAATCGCCAGATAGTTAATAAAAAAACTCTCGGCCTTAGTTCACACCTCTAAAACCTTCGCAGTAGAATTTCGAGATTGATACAGTCAAATGCCTTTGACAAATCACAGAAGCCCGCCGCAGGAACTCCGCCGTCATTACTGCGACCATACAAATCCTCCAACAAATAAAATATCGCATCATGTGTGCCTTTTTAACTCGGAGCTTTTATTTCAGAAAGACAGTCATTCGTGCTTTAACCATTTGTTCTGTTATCTTTGATAAAGCTAACAGAATCAAAATTGATCGAAAATTGGATGGTTCACCCAAATATCCACCCTTATGAAGAGGAAAAAGCCTGGCTGAACTCAAACGGAGAGAAAAGATACCCGTCGCCCATAAGCTATTTATTGTTTGAACGAGTATATTTCAGATCAGGCATATTAAAAAAATCTTCTACAAAGGCTTTTTTTGTTTTAGAAAGATCATATTGTTGCTTTAATTTAATTTAGATCTAGTGCAATAAATAAAAGAAGTTCCTAATTAAAACATTTGAGAAATGTGCAATCATCCACAGATGATTTAATATTTTTGTGAGCGGTTGTACAATAGCAGTCATTTATAAAGTCGGATGAGAGCTTAGCATTAGTCACCACCCTGTAGTCTTTTTTCGATTACTTATAACAAGACGTCAGTTACGATGCTATTATAATGGCATTGTTATTATAATTTGAGCACATATTATCTATCTATAAGCCATTTCACATACATATGCAAGGTATTTGATTCCCAGGCAATAACTCGGTCGAAAAGTAAAAAATGGAACTCTTAATAATTTGAGACAACAGACAGCCAAGTCTAGTCCATACTGTAGCTGTCTAGAAAAAACAATTGTAAATTCAAGAGCAGCTTCCTTGATTAGTAGATATTAACTACTCTTTGAAAAGAGTTCTCCAAGAATAATCTATTGATCAAGACCATGCAGCTTCTTCCATGAGCTGATCCAAATCTTCAAAAGGTTGACATAACCGTATATATAGTCTGGGATATGCACCAGCTCATTTTCCCTTAACAGTAATAGCTTGTTAGATGTATTTCTTGATTAAATATTAACTAAAAGTACGAAAAATTGGTTCTGCCCTGGTTGTTCATCAACAATTGTAAAAATAATTCCTGTCTCATCTTCCATTGCATTCTTAACCCCCATTCCCCACCTTGAAAACACTAAAATCACAGCCTTTCCACTATAATCGTTATAATCAACATTACTATGCGTATAGATCTTTATTTTTGTAATTATTACTATTTTTACTATATTAGTTTTTAAGATATTAGGTTACAAGATGTATTTTTTGGCTAGGTATTACATGGATCAATAATTCCCTAAAGTGGATGCAGGCTTGGGGTGGCGCCGCGGTGCGGCTGGGGCGGGGGGTGAGGTTGGTCTTGCAATGGCAGATAATGTTGGGATTGAGCGGGCGGCTGACTTCCGGAGAGCCTCATTTGATAAAAGCTATGGGCATGTGAGCGATTTTGTGGTGGCTCATTTGAACGTACGATCTTTGAATACGGGTTTCGACGCCGTATGAGAATAGCTCTTTTAGGATACCCCAATATAATTTCGTAAGGAGGGATAGAAACGGCAGAGGCGGAGGTGTTGGGTTTTATATTAAGAAATCTATTAAATCCTCACTTGTTAATTTTGAACGTGTTTCTCCTGATTTCGCATATATTAGCATTAAATTTAAATCTAATAATGAAAATATACTAGCCGTTAGTCTCTATAGATCACCATCTGCTAATCAGGAAAATTTCATTGATACTCTCGAGGATATTTTAGATGTGACTGTACCTATGTATGACAGTGTTATATTGATGGGCGATTTTAATATTGATTTCTTGGGTGATTCTCTAGGTAAACGAAAACTTCAGAATATTTTGGATGTCCATAATTTACATCAACTAATAAGAGATCCCACTCGTATTAATTTATCTACAGACAGTTCTAGCCTTATTGATGTAATAATTACAACCAGGGATCTCAATCTAATAATGGCAGAATCCGTACCAGTATCAAATTCAGTTACTGATCATAACTTGGTATATGCAGTGCTAGGCATTCCTAAAGTTCAAGATACGCCTAGATTTTTTACAGTTTCGTGATTATATAAATATAGATTTGGAACAATTTCAATATGATACACAACAATTAGAGTGGGATAGAATTTTGTATACAGAAAATATAGATACTAAACTAGGAATTTTTAATCAAAACATATTATATTTAATGAATAAACATGCGCCATTAAGACGAAGTAAAGTTAAAGAAAAGAGCCTCACTCCGTGGAATACGGATAATATTAAATACATGATGCGCCTGAGAGACAAAGCGTATCGAAAATATTTGAAAACTAAAACAGCGGTTCATCTTCAATATTATAGGGAACTTCGAAACTACACTAAGCATGCCATTATTAGAGAAAAAAACTCATATTTTAATCATTTTTCCTCAAAGAAGGGTAAAGATTTTTGGGTAAATGCAAATCAATTAAATTTAACGCGTAGCAAGGCAGATGCCTTACCAAACGATTTTTCATCTTGCACTCAAGCAATTGATTCTGTTTCGGATGACAAACTTAATTATTTTAATTCTACTAATCACCCTAGTGTTACATCCGAATTTAATTTGGAATTATTGGACGAAGATACTTTACTAAAACATCTTAACAAGATAACTACCTCTGCTGTTGGCGAGGATACCATTTCTGTTAGGGATCTTCGACTGTGTCTTCCTTATTGCCTGAACTCTCTAATAAATATAGTAAATAGCTGTGTTTTGGAGAGTTATTTTCCGGCTATCTGGAAGAAGGCTGTAATAACACCGCTGGCGAAAATTCCACATCCTGTGGAATCAAAAGATCTAACACCGATTAGCATTCTTTCAGCTGTGTCGAAAATCATCGAAAAACATGTTTATTCTCAATTATACAATTATGTGAGCTTGTCAAATATTATACCTGATTGCCAGTCTGGTTTTCGGCCAAACTTTAGTACTGCAACCAGTTTAATGTTTTAAATGAAATTCGACGTAATGAAGATAAAAAAGAAATCACATGTTGGACTTTAGTAAGGCCTTTGATACTCTAAACCATAATTTACTGTTAGCTAAGCTTCACTATTATGGCCTTTCGGATAAGTCTGTCAGGTTCTTCTCCCAATATCTTAGAGGCAGATCATATTGCGTTGAGATTAGAGGGGAGTGTGGATTGGTGAAGTCCGGGTATTTGTTGATAAACACAGGTGTGCCCCAGGGCTCAATCTTGGGTCCATTATTGTTCTCACTGTATGTTGCTGATATGCATGATTGCATAAAATATTCAAAAATACAACAATATGCCGATGACTCACAATTATACATATCATTCTCCTTAGACAATATGTATCTTTCCCTGGAACATTTTAACACTGATTTAAATAGTTTGGGCAGCTTTTCTAAGAGTCACAATTTGAAAATAAATGCTACAAAGTCTTGTATTATTTTTTTAATAATCGTGGAAATAGTGCAAATAGAGTTGCAGAGGATTTCACACCAAAGATTGATGATACTCTTCTGCCTTTAGTTACGGAATCTAAAAATTTGGGCGTCATATTTGACGAATCTCTTTCATTTCAAGCTCACATAAACAGTAAGTTAAAAATTGCATACTTCCGATTAAGGAAGCTTTATAGTTTAAAACAATTCTTGCCTCCTAAAACAAAATATTATTTATGCGACAGTCTTATTTTATCGTTGTTTGATTACGGGGATGTCGTCTACGGAGATTCTTTATCTATGCAAACGTCACATCAAATACAAAAGATACAGAATTGTTGCATGCGTTTTTCCTTTAACATTCCTTTTCGGAATCATGTTACACCTTATTTAAATAACAATGGTATTTTGAATATGTCAAATTGTAGACAGTATCATTTATTTAACTTTGTTTATAGTGTATTAAAAAGTGGGCAACCACCTTATCTTAAAACACAATTTCATTTGTTTCCACATCCCCATTATACGAGGAACATTGACAACTATAGAGTGCCACAACATAAAACAGCAGCCTTTCAAAAATCATTTACATTTATCGCTTCTCATATGTGGAACTCCGTGCCAAATCATGTTAAAGATTTTTCCTCTGGACGCTTTTCCTCATTTATTAAAAAACATATTTTGGAACATCAGGGCGTAACTGAGTAGAATCTGAACATTTCATTATGCGGGTATATATGTGTGTATATATATAATCTTTTATTTTGTTGCAATTTTTGGTTGCTTATTACATTATTACATCGAATTTTCGGAGGTTATCGGTCGCTCGCTTATCCTCGTGAACGTGAACGTAGATGCAGATTAATATATTGTGTCATTTATTCTGATTCCTCTCCGCGCCGCGCTCCTGGTTGATTCTGTGCGCTACCGGCCTCGTCCCTTGTTCGTATTTAAGTTTATTTTAATTATTTCTAAGATTGAATTTTATGTATTATGGGTTAATAGGGCTGTAACACACTTGCGTACAATTTGTTGTGTGCATGCTGTTATCGGCTGTTTATAGTCGCAGTCTAGTCCTTTTTGTCTAAATGTAATTTATTTTTATTCTGTTCTCAATGTATGGATTATTAAAAGACAAATAAACTTGTTTGAATTTGAATATCATTTGGGCATGAAAACGGTACGCCCAAACTAATTGACTGTTCCTTATACAGTTGCCTGATGTTTTCTGATTCCAAATTCAAATGAATCAAGCAGATTGTCTGTTGTTCACTTTTTTTTTAGAGAACAGACAATCATTCCTGAACATTAAACCTCTCTTATTCAGATGTATAGCATTTCTTAGATACTCATTACTTTCAAACTCCCCCTCAAATAAAAAAAAAAACATTTTTTTTTAAATACTTCAGTTTGACCTATTCTCTACAAACAGGCATTAATTATACTAAAATTATAAATGTCAGCATAGTTATATCTGGGCTAGAATTTGATATATTATTAGATTAGTATATATATTTTTGTAAGTAACGTAATATCCTTTATTGAAATATCAAGATCGTTTACGCCAACTAAAACTACAAGGAATCCCTTTTAGTTAATTCATTTTTAAAACATTTAATAATTGAAGGTCGCAAAGGATGGTGTATACATAACTTGAAGTGCATAAACTGACCAAAGCGCTGAAGAGTGTTACACAAATATTTACCAGTCATCGGTCAAAAATATAACTTTGAACTTCGACTACAGATTTATTTGTTCAAAAAGTTGGTGCAAAAGTTCAATTGACCCGGTAGGGTCATATTATTAGACCAAACCGTAGACCGAACAAAGCGCAGTTCATAGTTCATCTTTCAATTTAAATATTTCATAATTTACCCTCTCTAAATCCTGACTATACAGCTCATTTTCTTTGACTAATATTTCGATAATCGTTAACATGATTTTCCTTTAGGATTGAAATTCATTAATCTTCTTATCTAACCTTTAGCCTACAGACTGAACGCCTCCTCCAAGAGAACTCTATTTTTATTATTTGTGTAAGAATTTGTTTATTAATAATTTTTTATATTTCCTTCTTCTGTCGCTGTTCAGCTGTAAAACCCTTCAAAAGCTTGAATTCTCCTTTTTAACCTTACGATATAGGCATCTTTTGCTTTAACTTATTTCGGAAGATCTTCTATTTTCTCCTCCTGTTCTACCATTCAAGCTTTTTATTGACTTAGGAGGATATTTTTTTCTTGGACTTCACCTGTTTTATCAAGCGCCTTTTTAAGTCTAGATGCATCTAGTCGATGCAATAAAACTATAGATTTTTTTTTGAGTTAATGGCATTACATGATATAGTGTTAACCTCAGCACCATTTTACATAATAGCAATAAAGGGTTCCAAATAACTCATCGTCCTTCGAACCAGATTTAAAAACGCACTGGTTGATGCATGAAGACATTCTCTTTTGATTGAATAAACTAAGGTTTTCAATAAGCCAACAACGAAGCGAATTTATATTCCAGGAAACCTTCCCTTTCTATAGATAAATCCAATCCATAGACCCGAGATCAGCCTCTCAAAAGATGTAAGTATGGACACAACATCTGTAACAAACTATCATCAAGGAACTATGCTGTACAGCAATTGCGAGATTTTGTAGAGAAATATATCCTTAAAACTTTTTATTACGCTAGCATTCAATCTCTCTAGTCTTATGGACTGTTGGGCCTGGTATAACTCTTTCAATACAAATAAAATTTGATAAGCCCAAAAATATCAATGGACTATGTGTGGCTTAGCGTTCAGAGCCTCCTGTTGCCAAACTTTTAAATCAGAACGAATTTTCACCGTTCATGTATTTAAACAGCTTAAAGAATTCCCGAAGTGCGAGGTTATTAATCATTATTACACAACAAGAAATGCTAACAGGCTTACCTTCAAATATTAAGTACATTTCGACTTTCCATCTCTATAAAGGGAAACTTAGGAAAATATTAGCTGAGAACCCTTTTTATTCATTGACTGAAGTTTTTTCACCCTTTCTCTGATTGAATTTTGCTTAGTTGTAGTGATATAGTGTTATAGTTTTTAATCTTTTATTTTCAATGTATTTTGTATGTGACAATTCCAACAGGTGTAAGCATGGCAATGGAAATAATAATAATAATAATTCGGTCCCTCATGATTGCCTGATGAAGGCACTGGAGATTTACAAGATTTACCCGAAAGTCCGTTGTCAACAACAACAACGCTGGTAATGTCAAGATATCCAGAGGTATTTTTCAAGGAGACTCTTTATCACCTGTGTGGTTCTGCCTGGCTCTGAACCCTCTTTCTACGCTGCTGCACAACACGAATATTGGGTACAGACTTAAGATCAGGAACGGGCGAAGGATATCCCATCTATTGTACATGGTTACATGGATGACCCAAAGCTCTTTGCAGAGAACCAGACTGGACTGCACTCTCGAATTAACACCATTAAGACCTTCAGCGGTGACATACACATGACATGTGGAAAAATGCGCCATCAACATCAAAAGGGGCGCCGGTAGAAATCCAAGATCAATACCAGGATATCGAGAACTTGCATCCCGAAGATACATACAAGTATTTAGGAAAGCCTCAGAACCAACATATCGACACACGCACCTGAAGAATATGTTCTCCGAGAAGTACAAGAAGTGATTACTCAAGGTTCTGAACACCAAACGTTCATCGAAGAACCAGATCACTGCTCTGAACACCTGGGCAGTTCCTGTCTTAACCTATACCTTTGGTATCCTTAAGTGGTCTGATCTGATGCGGACCTAAATGGACTCGACATGCTATCCCGGCGACTGATGACCAAGTTCCGATGTTTGCACACCAATGCATAGGTTAAGAGGCTATACCTTCTCCGAGCACGCGGCGGCGGTCGAGGTATGATGAACATCTACAACTTGTGCAGAACCCAGGAGAACATACGGCAACAATAGCTAGAATCCGAAGATGGTCTGATGAGAATAGCAGCCCAGGAGGATCGAGGATATACGCCACTGAATCTACAACACCGCAATCTCGAGTTCGACATAAGCTCAAGACAAAAAGATAGACACCTGGATGGAACAAGCCTTACATGGTAAGTTTCCAAGAAGTCTAGAAGCGGACAACGTCGATAAGCCTCACTAGCATGGCTCGGCGTCGGTTACCTCTACCCAGAAACCAAAGGATTCTTCATGGCCATCCAGGACAGTTATCAGGACTCGCAACTATGAAAAACATTGTCTAAGACTTGACGTAGAGGACAAGTGTAGGAAGTGTGGGGCGGTGGGTGAATCTATAGAGCATATCATCGCAGGCTGTAGATCGCTCGCAGATAGCGCATACCTAGAACCTCACAATTAAGTGGCAAAAATCATCCACTAACAGCTGGCTCTCAAGAATGGAATCCTTCAAATATGCCCACCGTATTACAAATACCAGCCCCAAGCAGTCTTGGAAACAGATAAAGCGGTACTGTACAGGGACAGGCCTATAATAACGGATAGAACGGTGAACTACAACAGACCGGACATCGTTATCCTAGATAAGGAGGAAAAGACTGGAACTATCATTGAGATAGCTGTGCCGCTATCTCATAACGTCAGACGAACTGAGACAGAAATGTCACAAAATACGAAAACCTTGCAGTAGAGCTGAAGAACGTCTGGCAGCTGACTAAAGTCTTCACAATCCCACTGGTAATATTTCGGCTGAAGGGCTCAATTCGAAGAATCTCCCTAAAAATCTTCAGGATCTCGGATTATCCCAGAACATCATTGGATACATGCAGAAGGCGGTTATACTTCAGATATTCCATATAAAGGAACTGAATTGTTTTTCCTCCAGGTTACCCCAGCTTAGTAATCAGGCTAAATCGTTACCAGCGAAAGCTGAGTTAGCGTGGGCAATGATAATAATAATGGCAAAATGGTCAGGCGGTAAAAAATCAAACACATCAGTATTGCATACAGAAATATCTGAAGATTTCAAAAAGATATTATCGATAGTCTCTGCTATTTGTCTTGGTAAAAAATATATTCAACAAATCGATTCAGTCTAATTTGGGCTGATTATTTGTATTAAATATAACATTAAAATCGCTATTTAGTATTATGGAAAATTTTCATTTACAACAAAGTCCAATGGTTCTGGTAAGGTTTTTAAAAATAAAATTAAATTAAATGTTTTACCTCTACAGCTGATACCTCACAGTGTCAGTGGACATATTAATAATTCGACCATTTTTACATATCAGACCGACAGATCATTAGCGTCTTCAAACAGCGGTCTGTTTTCTTTTTTTCTTTTGGCGCGCGCATCACAATGTTTACATTTGTAATTTTTTTTCCACTTCATGCAATGCCGTCCGATCGCTCAGGGGTGCAACCAAACAAAACTAACCCAAATTAAAAAAAAAACATAACCTTAAAAAAATTAAAACATGGCTTGGCACTGACAGAAATCGAACCCGGACCCATATCACAAACATAGTGTCTGACCACTGAGCTATCAGATCGTTCAGAGCAATTCAGTGTAACGCGAAGCCAGATAATTCTGCCGATTCGGCCAACGTCGAGTCGCGTCGTGGAACCAAACAGAAAAGTAGAAAACAGACCGCTGTCGGAAGATGCTACTAGGCAGGTCTTACTGGTGATACCCTTATTATATAAGGTTGTTTTAGGAAAGAATGATGATAATACATTATTACAATATAGTCCATTATTCACTCCTGGGATCGTGGGTGTGCCAAAAAAGCTTTCGCTTCCAATATTTTATTTCTCACTGAGTGTACTGTGCGTTCAGTTTATCTTGATAACATTTTGATTCGCTGAAACTTTTTTGTTTTTAAATATATCAAGGTAAACAACAGTCGGGCATTTTGACACTTTGACAGGCTCTAAAATCTAAACTTAACGAGATCAAAGAAAACGGTTTGCACATTCCTATCTTGGGTTTTCGTAAGCTATCAAATGGTACCTTAGACCAGGGAAGAGGGGGGACGCGTAACGCGCGCATCAGACAACATACGAAGGTTGTTACCGATATTGATCGACGATTTTCTGGTCCAAATCTTTGTGTTGATGCCAAAGGAAAAAAATCGTGTTTTTGTTGATACTTTGAATTAAAGATTTATTTTTTTTGTTGTGCATAATGGTGGTGTGTTCAGCTTATGGCTATAAGAATCATAGTGCCAAAAAAGTGCCTGGAATATCATTCCACCGGTAAACATGTTATGTTATTTTTACATTACAACTCTAGTTTGATGTATATTTCCCTTGTTAGGCTAAAAATCAAGGTGATAGTATCACAGTTATTAAAAAAACATTGTAAAGTGTAGTTCTTTCAACTTCTAACAAAATATGTTTACGTTTTCATTCATGTTTATATAATAATTAACATAAATATGGCATCCATCAGCATAATAGTTGCCAAAGGCGAAGGCAATTGGTTGTCGTTAGGTACAATTTTAATAATTTTTATTAGGTACCTTGTTTACTTGTCCTAATTTTTACAATTCTTTTTAGATTTCCGTTGAAAAATGTGGAAAGGTTGAATATTTGGTTGAAAAATATGAAACCTTAAGACTGGACCCTTTCTAAGAACGACATACTTTGTTCTATACATTTTAAGAAAACCATGTTTTATAAAATTGGGGAGATAACTTGTTTGCTAGATGAAGCAATTCCAGAAATTTTTACGGACTAACCAAAGTTTTACAGTCAACTGAAACAAAAAAGAGGGTAAGTAGAAAAGCAAGTAAAATGGGTATTATTACCCACATAACTTTAAAAGAATATTTGTATTCTTATGTTCTCCCAATGTGCAAAAAGGAATATCCTTATTAGAAGATTTTTTCATATGAAATTTATAATTTTTAGAAGGACATTTAATCGCACATGTATATGCTTTTCAGGGTTATTTTTAAGGTTAAAATTTTATCCTGGTATGAATATGTTCATATCACATCCTATGAATATATGAATAGACCCTATCGAAGCACGTAAACATTATTATTGAACATTTATTGAACATAAATTGAACCGCAATAATATGAATTATTTAGGTATGCTGTCTTCACCTACTAAATTCAGACTTGTATTTTCATTCTAGGGTGGTTCTAATTTCAATTTTATTCTAAAATTTTAGAATGTAAAAAAGTCTGGGGTCTAATATCTACCGTGACGTAAACATATCCCTGTTTCAATAATCACACATTTGAATGTATCCTATGTTAGCATGTTCCGTGTCCCATGAGGTACTTTCTGAGCATGT
Source organism: Pissodes strobi (assembly GCA_016904865.1). Classification (NCBI taxonomy): domain Eukaryota; kingdom Metazoa; phylum Arthropoda; class Insecta; order Coleoptera; family Curculionidae; genus Pissodes; species Pissodes strobi. The sequence goes on along the minus strand of JAEQML010058335.1, from coordinate 13,883 downwards.
AATTAGAAAAGACACATGTGTTTTGTTATTTCTTTTTCTTTTCTTAAATTAATTTAGACGTTTATGAATCTTGTTTAGATGTAAATTAATTCTGTATATATAAATAATTTAGCATATGCACTCACATTTTCTTTTTTTACATTGCCCTACCAATATCTATGCAATAGTATGAACATTTCCCGCTGGGTTCCATTACATATTTGTTGATGTTTTTTTTTTTTGATAAATTATTAAATTATCTATGTCATGATTATGTAAGCAATATTTACGAAATTTTAACAATAACTGTTTGTAAATTACTTGGTAATTAATCATTTATCATTAATTGTCTCTTGTAAGGGATCTTTCTTGTAAGACAATAAACATTAATTTGATTTGATAGAATATTCTTTTCATATGCTAAGTATGTACAAATGTTATGTGGGTAATCAAAATTTTTTTCATATAATTTATTGTTTTTTTTATTTTTGAAATGTTTTTATTGTATTTACTAACTAAAGTAGGTACCTGTTATCCAAGTAAATTATGTCAACAAGCTGGAACCTCTATATCTGGCGCTCAAGTGGAAGCGACAGTTGAAGATACCCCAAGAAAAAAGGAATTGAAGAGGCAGTTATTTCAAGAGGTTGCTAAAAGCAAGGAGAAAACAAGAACAATTCGAGTTCTGGGACAGAAAGTAAAACGGTACAAAAAGCGCACTGTATTGTAAAAAAATGTAATAAAAAAGCTTAAAACAAAAACTTTAATGTTATTTAATGACACATTAAATTAAAAAATGAAGGATTACTGCTTTGTTAGTCTAAGAGAGCATCATTCAGAATTTAGCAATCATATCTTATATTTACTGCTTGAATCTGTTATTTCTAATTACATGAACATTATATTTATTTTTTTTTATAGTCACTTAACCAAAACTATTTTATTTAAAGGCCAGTAGTAGTAGTGTAGTTTTTTTTATCTATTGCCATTCATAGAATGTAACTATGTAACAGGAATGTTAGTGAATGCAGACATATTTTTATTTTCCTTTAGAAAAATAAATATAATATAGCATATGTAATAAATAATATTAAAAAAAAATGCAAATAGTTTTTTTGATAAATTACCTAACTGTCTAGTATAGAATTAAATCTGAGTATTTTCACATCAATAATTGTAATTAAAAACTTTATTGGTTAATAGTGTTTAACGAAATCCCAAAATAAACAAACTACCAAATTTTAATTTAACTAAAGTGAAATCGGTGATACAGAATATATCAAAAGTATCTTTTTATAATTTTTAAAAAGTAATAAAATTGTCAGGCTATTGCTATTTATGTTACGCCACTGGTACGTTTGACCGCGGCCTCAAGGTTATGTGGTGCCAGCTGGTAACACTAGAACGTATTTAGTTAGCCGTCCCCCCTATTCCCAGGTCTAAGAATGACACTAACTTCGAATTTAACCCGCGGATAAAATTAACCGGAACTTTTAAACCTTCGGTTTAATTCAAAGTTACTGTCATTCGATAGCTTATGAAAACCTAAGATAGGAATGTGCAAACCGTTTTCTTTGATCTCGTGCGGTTTAGATTTTAGAGCCTGTCAAAGTGTAAAAATGCCCGACCTTCAACTGTCAATATTTCAGCTAAAGATAGGTATAGAGTATTATACACGAAATTTGTTTAGCTCTCTTTAGAGAGTCCAAAAATGTAGAAATGTACTGGGTGTTCCATTTAAAATCATATAATGTAGGCTTATATGTCAGAAAATTGTTAGTGTTTTGTTTTATCTGTAACTTAGAAAAAAACTTGGCTTCCAACCCTACATTTTGTCTTATTGTTTACCTTGATATCCTTAAAAATAAAAAAGTTACGGCGAATCAAAATGTTATTAAGATAATTCAACGCACGGTACATTAGGTATGACCCGACGTTTCTCCTGATCACTCCTCGAGGCATTGATGGCAGGTTTTACAAGGGTATTTCTCATCAATCTCATCTCATTCACGTTAACTATATGTTCGTCGCTTCTGAAGGTTCATAAAATCGGTTTTCTTCAAACGTCAGTAAATCCGTCATTACTCGACTGTGTAGGCGGCCGTGAAGTTTCGTTTTTCCTCCGCCGGAGCTTTACTTTTCACTTTTCCGCCGGCGGAGGTAAAAGTGTTGTCATAGCAACATAGATACAATACAAACAGACAACAAAATAAGCGTCAACAACTCAAGATTTATTAAACTACAATTTGTATTTATCACTCAATTTGTGACTCCATTTCTAAAAATCACTAATTTAGGAACAAATTAGTTATTATTTAATCGAACTTACTCAATAACTGCTTATCAATACGGAATTAAAACGCAATCGGAGACGCAATCTTAAAGAAATAATTATTGTTGACAGTGTCCACTGACAGCTTTATGTTACATTATATTCACCGACACCGATCTAAGCAAGGCCACCTACGACCGTGGTCTAAGCGGCCTTGCGAACCCATTTATCTTTAATAATAATTAGTTATTATTACTATTAAAAAGAGATGTTTTTGCATTAATTTGTCGACATTTGAAGAAAAAACAGCATATTTTATTTGGAGGAAAAGTTACTTTTCCTCCATATAAAATAATATACTATTATCTAAATTCCAAACGGCCACATCTAACCAGAATCAACATCTTTATCCACTCCAGCTGGAACAGCGAGCCTAAACGAACTTCGTTCTGTACTCCTCTTGGTGTGCATCTTGTCAGAAATACACTTTTTGCTGACATTCTTAGACTTCAGTTACTTTAGAATAATTTCTGCATTCGTGTCTGGATCAAATCACGAAATAAAGATCCAAGCTTAAGTTCTGCAATCTCAAGTTCGGTTTCATCCTCTAAGACGCTTTTTTAGGAGGACGTCGACACCCTAAATAGGAGGTCCAAAGGACTCCTCATTAAAACAGTTCGATTGATATGTAGCAAATAGCGAACAAAGCTGATGATATATATTTGAAATATTGAAACTTTTAAAAGTAAAGGTATTATTACTTTACTAACCTTTAAACGTTAGATTTCCAGGGTCCCAATAATAAGTGCAATTTAAGATCATGGACTCAATAGTTCTATATTTTTCAATGTAATAAACAGATGAAAAATTTATGTCTACTCGCAATAATCCGAATCATAAACCAACATAAACCAACCCAACGGATAGACGCACAGCTTCTAAATTAAGAAAGTTACAGTCAGTGGACGTAAGATGCCTCCGTCAGCGATACGCGCCTATTAAAAGAATAAATTTAAAATTCAGCTTGTCCCTAACGGTGCGATGTTGCCGATGCCAAATGCTGTGCGATGCAACCCATGTTATCTTCACGCGTTCGCCCGCCCGCCCTGCTAAATGGCTTTACAGGCAAAGTGAACTTGAATGGTTGCATTCGCATATGATAATATTTAATAATAACATTATTGTCGTCATGCCGCGCGGCGGGGGATACAAATGCGTATATTTTGGTACCTTCCCGGGTACCCCAAATTTTTCCAAAAATGGGAAAAAATGGAAAAAAACGTAAAAAATTGTTCGGAAAATTAATACAATTATTATAAATCGAAATAAGAAAAAAAAATAAAAAAAAGTTAGAGAAGCGAAGATTTTGGCGAAAACAAGGTGAAAGAGTTCGGCTACGAGGTCGGGGCCGGCAAAAATGGGACGAAATAATGCATCATATGAGAAAAAAACAAAATTTTTTGAAAAAATGAGAAAAAATTGAAAAAAAAGTAAAAAAATGCTCGGAAAGTTAATAAAAGTATCATAAAACGAAATCAAAAAATAAAAATAATAAAAAAAACAAGTGTTCGAAAAATTAATAAAGGTATTATAAAACCAAATAAGAAAAAAATATTAATAAAAAAATTGTTGGGAAAGTTAATAAGATTATTATATATCGAAATGAAGAAAAAAAAATAAAAAAAATGTTAGAGAAACGCGGTTTTCGGTGAAAGAAAAGTTGGAAAACAAATAATAAAGTGTCGAAACCGGGGAGATAAGTTGAGAATAAAAAGCTTAAGAAAAATAAAACTCAATTACTTATATCTCTTTCATAAGTTTCACTTCAGTTGTGTGCTTATAAAGGTGACGCACATAATTATTTTTAATTCTTTGAGTTTCCAATGGTGGTTTCCACAACTAGTTTAGGACAAATATACCGAGTTAGTCAAATTTAATATTAAAAAACTTGCGTGACTTTCGGCTAAACGAGAAGTGATGGATATCTTGGTACCTATTATATCAACATAATAAATTTATTATAATTTGTTTGTCTTAAAAAGCACAAGAGATATAGGGGTGAGCTACTTCCCAGGGACACCAGGTATGAGTAGCTATTTAAGAATTTGTCCGAAGAAAAAATATATATATTTTTTAAATTATTGCGCATAACTTTTATTTCTTTACAGGAAACTCTACATTATTAACCTTTCAACTGAACAACTGTATGAGAAAAGAGTTTGCAGTGATCACTTTCTTGACTTCGACTTTAAAACGGAGAAAAAGCATTTCCTGAAAAAAGAAGCAGTACCGATCTACTACAAGGAAAGTCACATTCCAGTCTTAGTTCTTGAGAAAACGTATTCCAGAAGTTGCCAGTCTATCCCTCCTGTATCTGATAAGGACGAAACAGATCCCAATAATTGGTATGTTCCAAGTTACCCCATATAGTGCGCCAAGCGAGTGAACCTTAACAACGACTGAAGGGGGTAGAGGACTAGCACGTAAAAAATCTTGCCTTCCCATAGGCGCACGAGGTTATTCTTACCCTATTATTATTGACAATATTGATTAGTTTAAGACGTTAAAATTAATTACAGTTTTTTTTTATATTACAGTCTTATAGTACAAAATATGTCATATGATAATATCTCATTTTTATAATAAGGATAGTATTCTATGATATTATTTGTTGTATGTATTACATAAATATGTTGTAGTAATAAGTAGAGTTCGTTTCCCGAAGGTTTTGTATTTAAGTCATTGATGACGTCGCTTAATTTGGAAAAAAACGGTTTATCGTAGCTAATTCATATAAATTCTCTAGCGTTCAATTTTTGTATTAAAAGTTAGGCAATATTGAAGCACGTATGTTCCAAAACGCTCTTTATAGAACGTTCGGAATTGTTTTGTAATAAAAATTTTAATTTAGAGAGTTCAGTTAAGAGAGTTATCCGAAATATATAAAAATTTGTTAACCGCGTATAATAATCACCAAATGCAAGAAAAATATAAGAAAGGTTAAAAACCTTCAAAGATATCATCAAATTAAGGGTCTGATGATAGGTTGCGTCGATTTTGCAAATTTTCTTTTTTTTTCGCTAGAAAAGGGGTGTCCTATGGAGTAGCTTAAGCCAAAAAAATCGGAGGATTCGCCACATTTGAGCCGAAAAAATATCCGCGTTTTGAGCCTAAATTGCCCTAGAAGGGCAAACTTCCACTACGACTTTCCCAGGTGTAACGTGAAAATATTGAAATTGTAACGTGAAAATAATGAAATTTTAGTAATCGACACCGGGGGCCTGGCACAGTGATTCCAAAAGTTGCACATTTTCTTATGGGGAATAACAGTGTTGTTTACTATTTAAGTATATTTAATAATATTCCACTTCACGCATGACCCTCCGCTCGCTTCCGGGGCGCAACCAAACAAAACTAACCCAAGGCATGCCGGAAATAAAAAAAAAATTAAATTTGTCAGTCGAAAATGCAAATATTTTTTTAGTTTGTTTTTCCTCATTTGGGAATGTCTTGGGTTAGTTTGGGTTAGGTTTGTTTGGTTACGCTCCCGGAGCGAGCGGAGGGCCATGTTTGAAGTGAAATATTTCACGAATACGTACATACAAAGGAATAGTGTAATCGAATGAGTGTCTCTTTTATTCCGAAGAATGAATGCAAATGCACATTGAACAATCATCCAAGCAGCCACGTTTACCATACGGCGGGCAATGATATCATTATAGCAGGATCGACCATCCCTTCATCTTCATTCAATCGGACTACTGGGGATCTCGGTCAACAGCAATATGTCCTGGCATGACCACGTTGCTAACGTCGCAAAATCAGCCTCCCAGAAGCTTGGTACGCTATTTCGCAACAAAAAATGTATACACCGCAGTAGTTGCTCTTGCTTTACAAAGCGCAAATAAGACCGTGCTTAGAATATTGCTCACACATCTGGGGTGCCACGCCAGAGCACACCCTAAAGCTACTGGATTCCGTTCGGAAGAGAGATGTGCGTCTCGTCGGTGACCCGGAGTTGACCCGGAATCTGGATAGTCTGAAACACCGCAAACATGTGACCGAGAAATCCCTGTTTTACAGATTAGGGCAGATGTTCCCAGGATTTGGCCCGCCTTATCCCGCCCCTGACAACGCCTGTCAGACAGTCACGATAGACGGCAGGAGCGCACCGGTTCGTCGTACAACTGGAAACACCTAGAACATAGCTTTACAAGAACTTCTTTGTCTGGCGCACTGCATTACTGTGGAACTCACTCCCAGGACGCATATTTGGATGTAACAAGCAAGATGCTCATTCGACTATGACTAAATAGCATTTAGTCGGATGTCGTGACTGTTACATAGAATCAACAAATAAGTCTTCAATTATTTAAACACTTCATGCATGGCCCTCCGCTCGCTTCGCTCTCTATACGGGGGCTCAACAAATAGAAGCTAACCAGGTGCTAACCAAAACTAACCCAAAATTTTTATTTTATTTTTTTATTTTGGGTTAGTTTTGGTTAACACTTGGTTAGTTTCTGTTTGTTGAGCCCCCGTAGCGAGCGAAGCGAGCGGAGGGCCATGCATGAAGTGTTAAAATAATTGAAGATTTATTTGTTGATTCTATGTAACAGTCACGACATCTGACTAAATGCTATCGTGCAAGTCACATATGAAGAAACGATCGGCATTGCCGAATGGACATCTTGCCTGTTACATGCGAATATGCTCCCATACTAACTATTCAAGAACCGTGTCAATCAACATCTTCGCACACACACCGCTCGTCGAGCAATATAGGATGTGCTACTGCCATAAAAAATCATTCACCTAAATAAAAAAAAAACTAGAGACACTTATAGCACAGCTTATTCACTACCAGCTAGTCACCTCTATCGAAATCGGAAAGTTGGAGTGTCGGGCACTGCGCCCTGAGCCGTTCAGTTCCACAGTTGAATTTAAAATGAATTTTCGCTTCAAAATACATGACAAATTCGTCCGAAGCCTCGGCTATCGCCTTGAGAGGTTCGGAAATTTCGGATTTTTATACAATTGTGCGTTTTAAAATCGTTTTTAAACGGATTTTATACGATAAAATAGTTATTTATGCAACAAGTGTGTAAAGTGAACCTTTTTTTATGAATGGGAATATTGATAAAAAAATTTCATTGAAATTGAATAAAAAAAGGGTACTTTACACATGAGTAGCATACAAAATTTTTTCTACTACCGAAAAATATATGAAAAAACAAAAATATTATTAAATTACTTTACGCACTAGTGCTTAAAATAAATTATTTTACACACTAGTGCGTAAAATATATTATTTTACGCATTGCCCTAAATGTTAAAAAATATGTCAGATTTACTTTACGCACAAGTGCGTAAAATAACTTATTTTATGCACTGCACATTAAAAAAGCCTATTTTACGTATCTTAGAGAGTGCGTAAAGTGAGTAATTTACGCACGGTAGTAGAAAAACCATATCTTAAATTAAACGAACTGTCAAAAGTATTATTCAGATGCCCAGGCGTTTAAAACAATATGAAGTCATGACCCTCTTCTAAAATTTGCAAAGCTTGGTTATTGACTTTCCCAAATCAAAGGATGCCGCCGCAAGATGACTAGCTGGTAGTGAATAAGCTGCGCTTATAGCCCACAATTTTTCCAATGAATTTTGCTAACGAAACTACAGTAAACGTCTGGCAACAGTGTGCCTTCTTAGAAATCTTTGTTTTGGCTATTGTGACAGTTGACAGTAAAGAGGAGGATGGATATTTACAAGTAAAATTTAATTTTGTTTAATGGGGCTATGGCTATGAGTCGCTTTAAATTAGGACCGGAACAAAACGGAGGTCTCTCGCTCGACGCAAATGTATCCTAGTTAATATTTTCACCCGACAATTGATTTTCAGATGTGTTTTGTCTATATTTCTAGTGCTTTTGTGAAGTGGTGCTGAAAATTTGTGTCAAAACTCGAACTTTGAGGGCATTTTTTCGCTTCAAATGTAGCGGATCTTTCGACTTTTTTGGCTTAAACTACTATATAGGACACCCCCTTTCTAGTGAAAAAAGAGAAGTTGCAAAATCGACAAAACCTATATATCACCAGACACTACAAACCAAATAATATAAATAACCACACAGTTCGGCATCGGCAATTTCCACGCCAATGGCTAAAGCAAGTCGCTGCCGAAATTTTAAAATATGTCAAAAAAATTAGGTGTTGGTCTAGGGTCAAAGTGTATTTAATATATCCTGCGACCAATCACTAATCTGCCTCCCCGCTAGAAATCAAGTAAACGTCGCACTGTTGCCTATTGTCGCGTATTTTAAATAGCTTGAAGGCGAATAAAATATAAACATTATAAATATTATAGTATACTTATTCCGTATTCCGTATTTCCCTGTGTAAATAAAATAGTAAATAATAGAAGACACTAGTATTAAGGAAAATAACAAAATTAAGTATTCAAGTAGGAAATATAAATAATATGTAAATTCACTATAGGAAACTAGACAGAAAGTAAATTAGGATTATTGGGAAAAAAATGTGGCAGCATCTAAATATGCGAGGACATTTTTTGCCCGCATTCTTTCCGTCCAGGTTCTTTCATTTGGCAAACAGTAGATGCTTCAGCGACACATAATTTGTCTTTAAAAACACCTCCTAAGAAAAAGATGAAGCTAGAAAAAAAACTTGATTTTGTCGAAGAATGTGTCAATTTTCCGGAGCAGCTCGTTACGCCTAGAAAGGCTGGTATGAAAGCCAAAATTGTAACTCAGGCCAAAACAATAAAAAAACTAAAAAATAACTTTTACAAAATAAAACAAAAACAAAGACGATGTTTAAAAAAAATAACTGTCAAAAAAACACTCGAAACCTTGTTTTTTTTCAGTTCTTATGAGCTTTGTCGCAAAAACATTTGTTCAAATGCAGTTTAAAAGAAAATATTCAAAATGGACTAAAGCAGCAAAAGATTTTGCAATATCGTTTTATTATAAATCTCCCAAAGCTTACCGATACCTTCGAAGGTTAGGAATTGTTTTACCTGGTATCTCAACTATAAGAGAATGGATTAATCAATGCGTTTTCAAAACTGGGATTGATCCGTCGTTTTCTTATATATTAAAAAAAAATGTAACGGTATGTCCAATCAGGAAAAGAAATGTGTGCTAGCTTTTGATGACGTATCTTTAAAAGAAAATTTAGAGTATTCAAAAAAATGAGATATAATCGAAGGGTATGAAGCCTTGGGATTTTTAGGTCGTGCACCAAAAAATGCGAGACATGCATTTGTGATAGCTATTCGGGGTATTTACAATTATTGGAAAGTACCTCTATGTTATTTTTTTCTCACATAATCCCATTCATAAAGAAAGTATCAAAAAAATTATTTTTAATACATTGGAAAGTATACAAGAAATAGGATTTGATGTAAAAATGGTAGTATGTGACCAAGGTAAAAATAACAGCGCAGCTTTTAGACTACTTGGCGTCACAAAAGATTCCCCGTTCTTCTTCTTGGACCAAAAGAAAATATTTGCAATATTTGACATACCTCATCTCTTCAAAAGTATTAGGAATAACTTTTTAAAGCAAAACTTCAAGCTTGTTGGAGAAATTCTTAGTTTTAATTATATTCGACAGGTTTTTAATATTGATAAAAGTTCAAATACTGCCAGGGCTTCGCCAAAATTAAACGAGGACTGTGAAATATGCTGTCCAATTTTTTTCACATTCTGTTGCCTCTGCTATTAAAACTTGTGTGGAGAATGGTCAATTGCCTTGGCTACAGCCAACTTTGTATCTGACCTTAATAATTTATTTGATTCTCTGAATAGTCATACCCTTTTTTCTAAAAATCCAAGTAACTGTGCTATATCTTACAGAAACCCCCAAATTTTTAAAATTTTGCAAAATGGTTTAGATATTTTTAAAAATTTGACAAAAATAGTTGAACAAGGTAGAAGTCATCCTCGTCCGGATTGTTTTGACGGTGTTATCCAAAGCATAAATGGAATATTATGGTTTTATGAAGAAGAAGAAAAAAAAAGCACAGCCTTCTGTTTGGATTTGCCTAAACCACCTTTGCCAGGATTTCCTTGAAAATACATTTTCTTCTCTTCGGAAAAGAGGTGGTTAGGATCCTAACATAACACCAAAAATGTTTCGCCAATGCTTTGCAATACAAACTATAACCAGTCTAATAAAACCCTCAAAATCGGCAAACTGTGAGGAAGATCAGGCAAAAAATATTATTTTAGATTATTCTAAATGTGCAAAATTGAATGAAAACAACATTAATCTTCATGCTGAGGATTCCGATAACGACGAGACAAATTTAAAAAACCAGCAGCAGCAATCCCACGACATGACTGACAACTTTCCAAGCCTCAAAGAAGATTGCCTTGAAGATTGTTCAGTAGCCTACTATGCCGGATTTTTAGTTAGAAAAACATTACTAAAATTTAAAAATTGTGCGAATTGCAAAGCTGTCATGCAGAATGATTCTGTAAACTTACAAGATCCAAGTCAAATTCTGATTCTTCAGAGAAACTACGGTTCCTCCGAAAATAGTAAATTATACTTGGTGTCCCCAAGCCAGTCTGAAGTTGTCCTAAAGTCTATGACTATATTTAACAAATATTTTTTGTCATACAAATGCCACGAATTTATTCACGCGAAAATTACCAACAAAATTTTCAATAAAAATTTAGTCTGGCTTGGAGACCCAATCGATCCCTGCTGTGCCCACAGAAAATTCCTGTTGACTCACCTGACTTACACAAATTTATTTAAATTGTGCTAAACAACATACTCAAAAAATCAAAAACTTAAAACATATTTAATCTTATTTAAATTTTCCCCATGTTCAAATTTTTGTTATGAGGTATATCAGAAAAATAACTTTGCAGAAATATATATTCTTATTCAAAATAATTTGGCAAATCAATAAATGTAAGTTTCAGTTTCTTATTTATCAGTGTATAAACATTTCTTAAACGTTCCATGTCTACCTATAGTTTTTGGAAACTGCGTGTTAATTTTTTTTTAAATGCTTAGGCAGATACATACAAACTATCAAGGTACTATGTTTATATCTTTGTTTTGTTTGTTTTTAACTGCTTAGTTAGGCACTATGTATATTTAGGAAAATGTATTATACATAGTTTATTATAGAGAGTATAATACCAAGGATGTAAAGTCCGTTCAAGTCTATTGCGCTGTTACGTCATATCATTCCATCTTTCTTTATGCAATGAATGTATGTACTAAATTGGTCCGTCAAATTGGAATCTTTGACATCGATTTGCGTCAATGTCAAAATGCCATAACGAAAATAACAGATTTAATTCATTTATTGATTTGTTGGTAGTTGGTTTGTGTTTTACGCTAATAATTGCTAATAAAAATCGTTTTGAGATGCCCCACCGGTTCAGTAAGAGCAAGCTTTAATTTTAAAATTAATGCATTATTTCACACGTGAAAAAGATGCTGGTAGGCCACTTTTACCCTGGAAAGCTGTGCACAATGTAAGTAATATTTCTTTTTATAATACTATAATATTTGATAATACTAAAAAATTATATCTCTAGAAAAAATGTATTTTTGATGTGTAAACATCTTACGCGGCGATATGAGGACAAATCTCGCCAAAGGAGACGGAAATGCCCAAACCAATTCTAGCCGCTAGGGCGGTATTATATACAATTTAGCCATTTAAAATCGTTTTAAATGGATTTTAGACGATAAAAAAGCATATTTTAAATTAAACGAACCGTCAAAAGTATTGTTTTTTTATTATTATATTCGCAGTGTATTTGGATCCATAGCACAGCTTATTTTTAATGGACGGTTGAATTTAAAATGAATTTTCGCTTCAAAATCCACGACAAATTCGTCCGAAGCCATGTCTATCGGCCTAAAAAAGTCCGAATTTCCGGATTTTTATACAATTTTGCCATTTAAAATCGTTTTTAAACGGATTTTAGACGATAAAAAGCATATTATTATTTTAAATTAAACGAACTGTCAAAAGTATTATTCAGATGCCCAGACGCTTAAAACAATATTGTCATAAGTATGTAAAATTGATAAAAACGGAACGTGCTCCGGAATAGAAAACAGGTACAGAGACATCTTTTGGCTGGTGTAAAAAATAACGTACGAGTCTATCTAAGACGTACGGATCTTTTCTTTTGACGTCAGAAATTCTGACGTAACAGCGCAATAGCCTTGAATGGACTTTATCAGTTCATAGCCAAGTCTTTGAAAATAAAAGTGTTAGCCTAATAATATGTTTTATAGCCTTTAGACTATTATTTTGTTAGGTACGTAAATAATAACGTTTTATTTGTTACAAGTAGGTGGGTACTTTCTTTAAATTAAATACATTAAATACACTCTTAAAATATTTCAAAAAAATATATATATGTTCCACAAATTATAAATGTATTTCATGTCAGTAAGCAGCTTGGAGGCTTTTAGGTAAGTACAATTTTGAAATGAAGTATACGATGCGTCTGTTTAAAAAACGATATTCATAAAACTTTATTAAGCAGATTAAAGTTCTGTATCAAAATCATACACGAACTGGGTTCGTTTATGGTCAAAATAATAAACTGAAATATGTAAACGTGGTTAAAACTAACGTACTATTTAAATAACAAGAGCTCTAGAAATAACATCTTTGAATTGTGACAATATCGAATTTGAATAATTACAAAAACACATTAAAATATCGATATGTACCCATCTAATTTTTTTTGTAAATGTTATTAAAAAACAAGTAATTAAAAAACAAGTAAAATGTCAATGCTTAGTGTGAGAAAACCCATGAATGGTGAAAAGACTTACTCGTTTCATATAGATAATATAACGCCAGTTGCAGTTTTACCCAGCTTTTAGCAAAAAGTTGAACAGTGGCAACACAGCGCGTCAAGAGCACGCCTAAATGAACAAAACTAACAATTAACCCAGGCTTTCGAGTCGACTGCGAAGCCTGGGGTAAAACGTTTCTTCCACAGGTCTTATGCCGGCCGTGCGTCTATAAGTTGGGTTCGTGTATAATCCGAATGTTTTAAGTTCGGAGGACCATACATTCAATAATCAGTGATAAGCGTTTATAAAAAAAACCTTAATATTGAAAAAAACATAAACCATATTCCAAAAAAAAAATTTTTCAAACAAATTTTAACATATACATACTCATCAAGAGATGCTTGTTGTGTCTTCTCATAAGGATTTTGACTGCCTATTTCCTCCCTTCTCTTCTGAGCACGATCCATATAACCTACACCTAGCGTTGAAGAGTCTCCAGTAGCACCCGTAATTCCATGTAATTTCCTTAGTCGTCTTAATTCACTCATGAATTGTTGGTTTATACTCTTTTTACTACTGCTTGGTAACAATGGAGGATCTTTTTCTTCTTCTATCGGTAACCCCGGTTCACAATGTCCACACGTTAGACTACCATCATGTATATGACACAAAAGTGTAGTTGAGCCAAGTTGAAGCTTACTCCCATGTGGTACTTCAATTGGTTCACTTTCCTGCTTTGAAGGTGCCATTCTTTTACCATTCAGGATGGTACCATTTCGTGATCCAAGGTCTACCATCACATATTTTGAGGTATCAGTAT
>JAEQML010058334.1:0-30416 GCA_016904865.1 Pissodes strobi | reverse complement strand
AATTTCGTTTTCATTTAAAGTTATATTGAAGAGACTGTAATTACTTGGTGAACATTGAAATACTGGTATTTTGACTTTTTTTCTTTCTAGAAATCCTTCTTGTAAGTTCCAGTTAAATCCCATATTTCTGAGATCTCTGAAACTAATTAACCCATCAAAGTACGGATGGAAATCAAAAAGCGTAAAAATAATTATTCATCAGTTTCAAGTTCTTTGAATGCTGGTATATGTGCTTCATATTTAGCTAACTGTTGACCACACGAAGTGTTAATAGTAACTGGGTTAGTTATTATATGTTTGGAAAAATATTCCCTGGCTAAATGAGGATTAATAAGAGATATATGACTTCCAGAATCTAACAAAAGTTTCAATGGTTTATCAAACCCATTAATGACGATATATAGTAATCGTCGTTGGTCTGTACTGTTTAGCTCTAGGTGATCTTGTTTCCAGAGGCTGGTAGAGTAAAATTTTCTTCTTGATCAGCATCTATTTCTTCTGATCGTTGACACTGTTCTGAGAAATATCTTCTATATCAATGGTCCCCGGTGGGAATAGAAAATCATCATTTTCAATCAAGTGTTGATTATTTTCTTCAGATTGGCCATATTCTGTCCCGTTAGTAAAATGTAATTCTTCAGAATAAAAAGTTGGTTTGGATTAGCTTTGGAACACATTTGGGGAAGAAGATTGTAAATATACCGGTCTTTGTTGATAATATCGATGATTATTTGATGAGCTTTGAGGTGTTATGTTATCACGTTGTTGGGCTGATGTTTGTCTTGTGACTATTGACATGGGAGTTGGGGTCTCCTTTGGAACTTCTCCACGTGGTTTCCAAACATTTACTTTGGCGATTCCAAATACTTGTTGGTTTGTTAAATATTTTCTCTCCGGTATGTCTCTTGGTTGAATGTTTATTGGTTGACTTGGAAAATTCGGTCTATAACTTGGCATTGGTGCATTGGAAAATTGTGGATGAGTGTAATTTTGTTGGTTAATTTGAGACATTGGAGTTCTTAAAGTAGGGTTGGGTATCTGGTGTTGTGTTCTTCTATTTTCATTACACATAGACATAACATTTTCCTCTTCTATCACATATCTCATAGCTTCCTCCAAGCATGAAGGATTCTTCAATCTAACACCGGTTTGAATTTGTCCAGGTAAATATTTTAAAAATGTAACCAAAAGTAATTTTTCAATATTTTCTATTTGCGCACATTTAGCTTCAATTGTCATAGAAATGTCACTATTGACATTGAAATTAAACTTCGAAAATATTGACAACGAATACCGAAATTATAATTTGTTTCCTTTCGGGTAGGTTTTAAATAATGTAACTCATGGAGTAGACAAGTAAATGTTCTTTGATCTGAAAAGTTTACCAATAATCGCTCTAAAAATTAAGGGTTTTATAATTTCTGAACTAGCCTGATATTGTGTCACGACTTCATCGCAAGTAGAAATAAAATTATTCAACTCACAAGGCTCACCATTAAATGTCTAAAAATAATTTAATTTCTTGATAATTTACTTCAGTCATATTTACTGGGTTACTATCAAGAGAAAAATTTGAAAAATCTTGATCTGTAACTAAATTATCTAGTTCTATATCGTACGTGGACTCGAGGCCTCTAAATTCTTATACTGATTATCAAGAAGGGATTCTTCTTCAGACAAATCACTAACGTATGGTTTAAATCTAAATTGTTCTCTATACTCTTTATTTTTCTTAGTTGTATTTTTTTAACTTAGACATTAAAAGTAACTAATTTAAAAATATATAATTGTTAAAAGAGCATAAACGCATGAACAAAAATTTAATATTCGATAAGAAAATAATAAAAAGTTATACGGTTAATATGATAAAAGAAGGAAAACGGGATAATACAAGAGAAAATTGGTCTTACCATAAAATATCAAAAATATCTCAAAGCGCGTAGCTTACTAATGCAACTGAATCCTCCTTTGGTCCTTAAAGAATGATATTCGGTCATCCAAAATGGCACCAGTGTGTGGAAGGACTTCCCAGTTGTTGAGGATATTCAGTCCTCTGAGATCTTCAGTTTTCAGGATGAAACACTATCCAAATGGCACTATGTTTTCCTTGAAGATCTTGTAGATTTTACCGAAAAACTAAATCCTACCGACTGCGCCAGTAACGTTTATTGCCTCTATTAGTTTGCGACGGTTCGTAGAAGCAAACTGTTTCTTTGAGCTAGAGAAACTCGTGATACTTGAACAGCGATTTATTCTAAGTACAGCTGGCAACCTAACTGTTTATAATTCGCACATTACCCATGTGAGACAATATTAATAATTATGATTATCCCTATATGGCACTAGTACGTAGTACAGGCGTAACTAGTAGTTGGAATTTTCTAAATTTCTCAACGGCATATCAATGACCCTTAAATTGCGCAACTTTGCCCCCCATTTAAGAGACTTCGTATCTCTTATGGTTTCCAAGATCCTAATGGTGAGAAACGAATTTGTTTCACCCTGTATACGTTAGAACAAAACATGCGTATACGTAAAACAAAAACATGCGTAAAAGCAGATCAGAAATCAAACAACTTTTGTTCGGAATATTTTTTATTATTTCAAAAATTATAGATATACCTATATACATTTAAAAAAAAAATTATTTCCTCTTTGTAAATATGTATATGGTTTACAGTATTTAGATCGGGCCATCCAGATAGCACGCAAAAAGAAACTTTGTGCGAATGATTTTAATAGTATGTTACGAGCCCTAATTTTATAAGATAGGGCACGAACAACTGCGTTTAAACGCTTTATAAAATGAATCACAATTAATATTAAATATTTTCTTTGAAACTAGGCAACCCCAAATATTTTATTAGCAATTAGAATTACAAATACTAAATCAAAATATCGCCTTTTCATTAGTTTAATATCCCTCTAAATTCGCTTTTCTATGTTCCATCAAATTTACACCATTACGAAACGTAAACGCGTTTCGTAATGAGAGTATTTGGGCTCCTATTCTTTTTTTGATGTGTAAACATCTTACGCGGCGGTATGAGGGTAAATCTCGGCAAATGGGACGGAAATGTGTGGGCGGGGCGGAAGTGTGGGGCGGAAATTTGTAAACCGATTCTAGCCGATAGGGCGGTATTATATACAATTTTGCCATTTAAAATCGTTTTAAACGGATTTTAGACGATAAAAAATATTTGAAACTTTGGTGCTATACTAATGTCGATGGGGGCAATCCGGCAAAATTATTTTCAAGATGGTGGTGCTTTCGGTTATGCCGGAAGTTGATTCCAACTCGCTTATTTTAAATGGGACACTCTATATATTATTACATTTTTGGATTCAAATTCAAATTCAAATTCAAATAATCTTTATTGCACAATACTTCAAAGTTACAAATTTAAACTTATAACCAATTAATGCAAAGGTGAAAAGTACCGCCAGGCGTATTTTAATAATCACCCGTATGAACTAAATCGCGTATTGTACTCGACTTACGGGCCGGATTTCTGTAATTACCAAGCATATCACTGTGTTATTGTGCATACATTCTTTATTTTTGTATATAGCAAGAAACTTAACGTTTTCGGGGACAGATCCCCGACTTTTAAGCCGGCAAAATGATTGAATCGGATGATGGAGATATTTCTATAGCATCTAACATTTCCCACACGTCCTCTGATGAATTTATCCGTGAAAAGACAAGGCAAACTTACCGTCGAATGACGCAGTACACTGAAAAATGCAAGGCGTGCTGCTTTTTAATTGAACCATTGCGATCTGTGTCAGGCAAGGAGCAAAAAGTGCACACACACGAACTAAACAAGGCAATTGATCACCTAAAACTAGAGCATGGTTTAGCCACCTCTAAGAAGAAGGAAAGTGTGCAACCAAAAATCGATACGGGCAGAAAGAAGCCTAAAATCGACAAGAAAACCACCGACTCGAAACCGACTACCCTCATCAAGGACGCCACAGCCACCAACCCGACAGTCATGCAAAAAACACCCTTGGAGCCTACCCTACAACCGGCTGCTACCCTAAATAAAGAAAATGTAAATAGTGTAAATATTTTTCCCCTCGCCTCCACTTCTGTGCCCCCGGTATCACCGAGCTCAGAAAATACTGTCTTTAAAGCACCCTTCAAGACCCTCCCCTTCAAAAAACACGTCAAGATAGCGCAGCTTGACGGCGGAGGCCAACCACCGACGCGATTCCGACGCAAAATCGGTATGAACCCCTGTCCGATATGGAGGAAGACATCACGCGCAAAATATCGTCGGTCGCAAGTAGTGCTAGGAAAACTACCAAGAAAACTAGCACTAGAAATGCAAAGAGAAAATCAGACGTACTTGATGACTCGCAGAAAACACCTCCCAAATCAAAGAAAAAGAGCTCTATCCCGCCAATTGTGATTCTGGGCAAATTACAAAATCACAACGCCTTACAAGCAGACCTTAAGAGACATCAAATCACAAAATGGACTTTAAAATACACTAAGAACACAGTTATTGTCTATTGTGAGCTTGAAAAGGCCTGGGCCTTTTTAAAACGCAGTTTAGACCAGGAACAAGTGCAGTACCACACATATGCTGAAACTGCCCAGAGAACAAAAGCATTTGTCTTAAGGGGGCTAGATGGAGACATTCAAGTCACCGACATCAGACATGAATTGACCGACCTGTACAATATAGACACCAAAAATATATACCTCATGAAGAGAACTCGAGTGCCTTTATACCTGGTTGTCCTTGATTCAACTTACACACTCAAAAAGCTGAACCAAGAGTGTAGAACCGTCCTAGATGTGCGTGTCACCTGGGAAAACCGCATTTCGGATAAACCAATTATCCAATGCAAACGTTGTTAGGGACTGGGCCATGCCTCAACGTATTGTCGCAGGAATTTTAAATGTTCTAAATGTGCGGGCCCTCACGAGATTACGTCGTGTGAGGCTACAATAATAAGGTGTGCCAACTGCGGGGGCGATCATCGCTCGATAGACAACAATTGTCCAGTGTACGTCTATAAGCTTGGCCTACTAGCACCATCTAAAGCCAAGCAAACATACAAGCCTGCACCGCCACCGGCTAGACCCGCGTGGCAAAACAACCAACAACACACTACAGCTGGCCAGCGAAGAGGTCAGGGCCAAAGCAATGGCCAACAACAAGAACGGGAAGAAGACAGACGTAAGAGGCAGCCCTATGACCGTCACTTTCCCGACACCTTGGGAAAAAATAAACCTGAACTATTGGGAAACAATAATGTAAGTGCTAGACATGATTGTACAAATTCTAACATAATATCACAAACTGATTTTAATACCAATTTCAAAAGGCTTTCTAACACAATTAATGAAATCAATTCTTTGGTTAACATTAACGAGCTTTTCTTTGCGCTCGACGAGTTCCTCTCGATGCTGAAGTCCTGCAGTGGCGACAAGGTAGCCATTGTACAAGCCACTATGAGATTTTTCACGGAGGAGCTCGCCAAGTACAACATATAATGTACTATAGTTTATGTTTAATATATGTAGTTGGAACTGCAACTCAATCAGGAACAAATTGGGCGAGTTCAAACAATTTGTGCATGATAATCCTTTCCCGGTTATCTTTTTATTAGAAACCCGCACCATCGTCCGTACTAAAGGTGCAGGGCTATCAAATCGAAAGATTTGAGAGACCGAACAGGCGAGCGGGGGGCATTGCCTGCCTGAATCGCAGGTCTCTCAAATATAGAAGAATCCCGAACATTGCGATTCCTATAGACCATGTCGGCATAGAAACCGAAAGCGGTTTGCGAATTATGGGGGCTTATGCCCCCCTCGCTCCCCCTTCACCCGCGAAGACTTCCTCGCCTTCTTCCCAAACAATAGGAGGACTGTTCTGATTGGCGACTTAAACGCACCCCATGTTATATGGGGAGGTGTGTCGACAAACAGCCCGAATATTATATTCAATAATAGAAAGTAACCAGGATTTCACATTCCACCGCTCCGAGCTTCCCACTTTCTACTCAAAATGCCTCTTATCTAGATGTTGCGATTTCGAAGGGAATCGCTGATAGCTACGCACAATGGATACTCTAAATTCGGATCACCTCCCAGTTGTAATTGGACTAAAAGAAAGGCACTGTGAGAGCAGGGAGACCTGCATGTCTTATAAGAACTTCAACTGGGGGGAGTTCCGACGTAGACTTAACGCGGCGACGGTGGTCCCTAAGCAGATTGACAGCGTCCAGCAATTGGAGGCTCAAGTCCAGACATTTACCTTAAACATCCAGCGTATCAGAGATACTCTAGTTCACTCAGTCAGGAAAGAGCGCCCTGCTGACTCCCTTCCTAATCACATCCTAGACCAAATCGCCTTTAGAAACAGCATCAGGCGCAGATGGCAAAGGAATAGAGGACGCATCGACCGAATTCGTGTCAATGCACTAACCGAATCAATTAAAATACAAATACGAGACTACAGGACGAACAAATGGATGGACTACATAAATACAATAAACAGACAAGACGGCTCCCTCTGGAAACTCGCCAGGAATGTCCGCGGAACCTTCGCGCCCCTCCCGGCCATTCAACACAATGGACTGGAAGTCATTAGTGACCAGGGCAAAGCGGAGGCTTTCGCGGACTTCCTGGAGCGCATACACGGAGAAAACCCAGACATTACTCCCTTCCACACTGACGTAACCATGACAAGTAACAAATTCAAATGCCAAAAATACCCCATCTGCCCAGAAATAAAGCCCCGGGACACGGCACTCTACCCAACTCAACCTTACGTAATCTACCTAAAAAATCCCTAATCCACTTCATGCATATTGTCAACGCCATTATTCGCCTACAGCACTTCCCGACTACCTGGAAGCGCGCGAATATAGTAATGATACATAAGGCGGGGAAAGACCCGAAATTAACCGGCTCTGATAGACCGATTTCTCTGCTGCCTACTATGGGGAAGGTGGCTGAAAGGCTCCTCTTGTCCAGGATGGGAGACATGGCCGAAAAGCTCAAGGTCCTTCCAAAAGAGCAGTTCGGATTTAGAGCCAAGCATAGCACGGCTATGCTAGCGGCAAAAATTGCTCAAGATACTATTGACGGCTTCAATCGGCAGCAAAATACCGCACTCCTCCTCCTGGACATTGAGAGGGCTTTCGACAGGGTATGACATGACGGCCTACTATACAAAATGTATGTCAAATATAGCTTTCCTATGCATTTAGTGGCGCTAATACAGTCATACCTTGCCGAACGCACCTTCTCCGTACGGGCTGGTGGGGCCGAATCGTCTATAAGGCCACTAAAAGCCGGAGTGCCGCAGGGCACGGTTTTATCACCCCAGCTCTTTAACTACTACATGGCGGACATCACATCTTTCCCAGAATCCAATTTAGCACTCTACGCTGACGACACTGCGATGTACACGCAATCGCGGATAGCACAGGCAGCGAAATTGAAACTTTTGGATCACCTTGACATCCTGCTATCCTTCTACCAAAACTGGAAAATTAGCCTAAATATCCCAAAGACCGAGCTTGCGATACTTACAAGAAAATATAAAGACACCGAGATAACGCCTCTCGTAATTGAAGGGACCACAATAAATGTAAAAAATGAAGTCAAATATTTAGGCATCATATTTGACAGAAGGCTAAACTTTAGCAAGCACGTCCTGCATATAAAAATAAAAAATGAGGCTGCATACAAGGGCTTAAGCATGCTGATCAGGCCGCGATCTTTTTTAAGTCCAGCAAATAAAATCATAATATACAAGGCAATAATCAGGCCAGCTCTATTGTACGGGGCCCCTGTCTGGAGCTCTGTCGCAAAAACACATAAAAACTCGATCCAAAAGATACAAAATCGCTACTTACGTGCCGCCTTCTCGGCGAGCCGCTATACCAGAATAACAGATTTGCATGCCTGGGCAAACATCGACACAATAGAGGAACATATCGATAAAATGGTATGCAAGTTCTACAACTTTGGTATACGTGGCTCGCCGACAACTGCCGGCATAGCAGAACTACGATACAATCCCGAGAACAGGCCCACACATGGACCCGTGCATAGAGCAACATCTATCTATAATACAAAATTCAAACGTAACACATGTACACAAGGCGTTACTACTAAGGTATTCTAAGCTACTCGGAACATCGTAAGGGAATGCACCCTAGAAAAACGTGATATAGTTCAAGATGGATAGCTAGACAGTTGATCTAGGTATTTGTACATAACAAAATCTGTACACAAGATATTTGTATATATTAGAAACGTAATTATCTCAATGTAAATATGTAATATAAATCACACTGGCAAACCAATCACCTCAGCCACAATCTAAATACGAATAGAGAATATCTATAGACTCTCACTCAGCTGCCTGTGACTCCTTTACTGGACCGCAAATTCTGGCGGAGCTCGTTTGATTTGAACCTGACTGAACAGGCCGTTGCCTGACACGCAGTTCCATCTGTCCTGCACAAAAGGGCACAATGATGTGCCCCCAAAAGTATTAAGCTAGGTAACCAAAGAAACGAGAAAGAGGTTTTTCCATATAGTTTTTCCTCCGATTCAGTCCGCACCTTTCGAAAAACTGAATAACAAGCACACACTCCACAGCAGCCTTTAAAGGTTACGAACATTTTACTATGCTTGACGGGTAAGAGGCCCATAGAAGTAGATTTGTATCATCATGTACTAGTACATAGGGTTTTAGTTTAAGTTAGAATAGGCAGGCCATCAGCCGTGAACTATATGAGTAGAAGCGAGTAAGCCGATAGCCGGTAACGCAGTGCGAAGGTGAAACTTGCTGAAACACATAAATCGCAATCTAATTGCTAGGTCCCATGTAAATGAAATGGAATGTTGAAAATAAAGATTGTATTGTATTGTATTGATGTTAAAAAAATCAATCAATTTCAATTGAAATGTCATTATTTCTAGATATTTGACGTTTATTAATAATTGCTAATCATGTCGGGGTGATTAAACTACACGCACGAAGATTATTTAAATTTATTTGTTATCTACGGTGAATGTAACAAAGTTTTATCAAGAACTTGCGAGATATTCGCTGAAAGATATCCAGATAAACGGAAACCGTCATGGTGCAGTGCTAGACAAATAATGGAGAATTTCAAGAATTACGGCACCGTTAAGGCAAAAATTAATAAAAGAAGACCAATTATCAATAATGAAATTGTCGAAATTACGATTTTGAGATATTTTGTGGCATATCCTATATCTTCAATAAAATAAATGGCTCTCCAGACAGGAATCTCGAAAGCTCAATACAAAGAATTTTGTCAAAGCACAACTTTCACCCTTATTTATTTTCCATGGTTCAACACCTTAAAGACATTGATTTTCCCAAAAGAGTGCAATTTTGCGAGTTTATTTTATTAATGGCACAAGACAACCCCCGATTTTTGGAAAATATTATTTGGAGTGACGAAGCCAAATTTACAAAAAATGGCCTTTTTAATCGACACAATTGCCATCTCTGTAGTGATTGGAATCCCCAAGCAATAAAATTACGAAATTTTCAAGAAAACTGGCAATTTAATGTATTCTGTGCCGTTAGAAATAATAGAATAGTAAAACTACATTTTTATGAAGAGAACTTGAATGGTAAGTAATAGTAAAATGCAATTTATTTTTCTATTTTAAATAACCTGTTAACATTTTGTAGGAGAACGATATTTAAATATTCTAGAGTATTTGGATGAACAATACTTAAACAATTTATCTTTGGCGGAATACAGGCAATTTTTTTTACCAAAACAGTGGCGCCCCTCCATATAGAACCTTTTCAGTTATCAACTTCGTGGAATGCAAGCGACTTTTTATGACCAGTGGATTGCCAGTGATGGATCTTTCCTGTGGCCACCTCGTTCTCCTGACCTTACAGTCTTGGATTATTTTATATGGGGAACGATAAAAAATATCGTGTATTTTAATCCAATAACAACAAAGGAAAATTGTATGGAAAGAGTAAGGAGCGCATTTGCAAGTTTGTCTCAAGATTCCATTAAAGCAACCACTCGCGAAGAACTTACTCTAAGATGCGAGAAATGTTTGGAAGTTCAAGGTGGACATTTTGAACATTTACTAAAATAATTGTTTAACATGGTTATTGTTAGTATAAATTTTCTTTTATTAGCTTTTGCCTTAATGGTGCCGTAATTCTTGACACTCTCAATTAATTGTCTATCACTGCACCGTGACGGTTTCTGTTTATTTGAATATCTTTCAGCGAATATCTCGCAGGTTCTCGATAAAACTTTGTTACATTTACCGAAGATAATAAATAAATTTAAATAATATTCCTCTGTGTTTTATCGCCCCATCATGATTAGTAATTTTTAATAAATGTCAAATAACTAGAAATAATGAGATTAAAATTGAAATTGATTGTTTTTTTTAACGTCGTTATGACCACTGTCATGGCCAACTAACAAAATTTAAAAATCATAGCATTTTCACATTAAAAATATGTTTAATTGTCAATATTTCGAAAACTATAAATATTTGTAATAAACTACTTTATACAAAATCACCCTTATTTTTAATGCTAAATAGGATATAATTAATAAAAAAGGGGGTTTCCATTTGAAAACATTTCCTTTTACGTTTTTTATAACTTAACTTAATATACTTCATTTTTGGCCACCCTGTATAAATTTACAAACAATACATCCACTCAGTACACGAAAATAGGTACCTTTCCAGAAGGAATCCATCCCAAACTAGATAATAAAGGCTCTCTTATAGGAAAAATTGTTAATTATTTTAGGGTAAACGACATTTTTGACATAAAATTGAAAATATGTCACAAACGGTTAGACTTAGGTATAAGAGATGATACACGAAATCTGCCCCTTCGGGTCTGTAGAAATAGAATGTCCATTTGTCACATTAATATAAGGAGTATGAGAAACAAAGTTCACGAATTGGAACTGCTTTTGCAGTTAATAGGATTCCCGGAGATTGTCTGTATTACAGAGATTTGGTGTGGTACTGAGGAGATTTCTCTGGTAAGTCTTCAGGGTTATCAGCTAGCCAGCTCATACTGTCGATCCACCCTTAAGGGGGGTGGTGTTGCAATATTTGTACGGCAAGATATCTAATTTATATCACTTAATAAGTCACATAGTTTGAATAATGACCAACATTTTGAATTTTCATTATGCGAAATTCGTATGAAAAATAATTCCATTTTTGTATGCTGCTTGTATCGCTCCCCAATTGGAAACTTGGATGTATTTTTTAATAACCTATATGAGTTACTGTCTGATGTATGTAAACCTGGCAGAGACTCCTTTTGCTGTGGGGATTTCAACGTCGATTTTCATAAAAAATCTACAACCGTCTCGAGGTTGGAAAATATATTTTCATCATTTGGTTTGCGCAAAACGATAACTGAATATACTCGCATTCAAAATGACTCAAAAACGATCATCGATATCTTCTGCACCTTGGGTCCGACGTTGGTGACACCTCGAGTTGTTTACACTGATATTTCAGACCATTCTATGCAATTGTTGTCTTTTGACTCAGGGAAAAACAGCAATTTTACAATAACTTTACAGAAAAGATTTTTTCATAATGATGGCAACATTAACAATTTTAAGTTAGAACTTTCAAAGGTTAGCTGGGATTCTCTAAACTTAGGAACAAACCTTGATGAAAAATTTAATATATTTCATGATATATTTATTTTAAATTTTGCTTTCCTATCGAATCACGTAAGGTCAAGAATAAGCTTGCAGGGAAACCTTGGCTATCGAGAGATATAGTTGATGAGGGTAATCATTTGAGAGAACTGTTTGGGGCTTATAAACACACATCGGATCCCCAACTATTGACCCGCTATAATGCATTAAAAAGACAACACCAAAAACTAATATCTTTGACAAAAAAAACCACAATAACAACTTGTTTATAAACACTGTAAATAGGTCGAGAGTGGAATTATATGGCCACTTATGGCGACTATGTAGTTTTAGAGGATTAGATTACAAGCTTTGCAGTGCTCAGCATTTATTATATTATAAATAGGCAGAGATAAGAGTGTGCATTTTAGTCATAAGCAAGCTTTCAGTGTAGCAGGTTAATACATTACTACTTGTATTTTTTCTTCGTGTAACTAAAATAAAGTTTTTAAAAAACGAAGTAAACAAGATAGTAAATATATTTGGCGCAGTCGGTAGGATCCTTTCCGGTGTGCGTACTAAGGATTCTTTTCGGATACGAAATTCGGGAAAAGGTTACGATTCACGTTACGACGTTTGCGTGTACACTCCTGGATTATCAGTGCCCTTTGGATTATTGGTGCCACCCCGTCTGTCTCAACAGTTAAGGAAGGATCGAAACATCAACCCCTACGGAGAGCTACTTGTGACTCCTGGCAGACATCGTTCATCGGTACGCCGTTACGACAGCCAGTACAGGACTTATTGACGTAGGCTAGAGTCCACGACAGGAGGCAACCACCCTGGATAGTATACCTCTTCAGCGAAGTACCACCTGATACAGGACAAAATAATTTCAAAAATAATTATTTACAAAATCAGAATTCAAACAAAAATGTTCAAAAACCACAATCTATTGATTTCCAGAAGAATCAATATAAGTTTCAAGTTAATCCCCACAATAATTTTCCAAGACCAACTAATTTCAACCCTAAACCATACAATCAACCTTTTAATCAGAAAAATCAAGGACAATTTCAAAGATACCCTAATCAAACATTTTTCAGAACCCCAAATCAATATTTCACACCAAATTTCGCACAAAGAAATGCGCAATTTTCTAAACCCCAACAATATCCACAACCCATGTCTGGCGTTAGTGTCCAGCCCCGAAAACCTGTGAGTCAAGTACAAAGACCACAACAATCTCATTTTCGACCACAAGGTAAACCCAATTTCACTTGGCAAGAATTAACCCACCTTGAAAATGAAGAACCAAATTATTATTCTGATACCGATATTGTTGAGTATCCAATAAATAATTCGAACTTTGACGAATATGACTATTACCAAAATGTGGAAAAGTTAGAAAATCAAGATGAAGAGAACATAAGTGAACAATTAGAAAATTTTCATTTACCAGCCTCGGAATAAAACCATGTTTAAATTTGAATAGGTTTCAAATTAATCAATTACCATATATTGAAATTCCCAATTATAATATCAAATTACTAATAGACACTGGTTCTCATGCTTCATTATTAAGACCATCTTTAGCAGAGACTTATTTTCCTGAATTAATACAACCTTATACGAGCACTTTACAAACTTGTGCAGGTTCTAAAAAAGCTGAGGGTAAAGCAAGCATTCCCTTATTCTTATGCTTTGGTATAACAGACTCAGTTGATTTCATATTGTACCCATTTCATGAATATTTTGACGGTATTTTAGGTATAAAAGATCTTTGTAAATTAAACTAGAATATCGATTTAAAAAATCAATTACTAAGAAATCAATACTTAGAAATTCCTTTTTATTATCGAGAAAACTTTGATCAATACTTAATTGAAATTTCGCCAAAAACAATTCAAAAGTCTACATTTAAGACTAACCTACCCAACAATACGACATGGATAATGCCTTATTTTTGTGACCATGATATAGAAATACAACCAACTATTGTGACAATTGATAATAACACTTACACACTCGATATCTATAATCATACGGATAGGTCAATAGTATTAGAAGGTAGTACGAATGACAATATGCCCTTAGAACCAATCGAACTTAACAATTTCGAAATATTTAATTTCAAAAATATTGAAACATCCATGCATTCCAATTTCGTGAATGAAAATGTAGAGTTAAAATCTCTAATTAGACATGAACACTTAAACCAACAAGAGAGAGAACAACTATTCAAGCTTCTTAAAAAATTTAATAAGATTTTACATAAACCTGGAGACCCTTTGACATTTACAAATCAAGTCAAGCATGTAATCAACACTACTGATGCAATACCCACTCATACGAAAAATTATAGGTATCCATATATACATAAAGATGAAGTAAATAGACAAATAAATGAAATGTTAGACAATGGAATTATTCAATCTTCATCATCCCCTTGGAGTTCACCAATTTGGATAGTTCCTAAAAAACCGGACGCCTCTGGACAAAAGAAGTGGAGATTGGTGATTGATTATTCCAAACTCAATGAAAAGACTATCAGTGATAGATACCCAATTCCAAATATCTCTGACATTTGGATAAACTAGGACGTTGTCAATACTTTACAACGCTAGATTTAGCAAGCGGATATCATCAGATAGAAATGGATCCAAAAAGCATACCGAAAACAGCTTTTAATGTTGACCATGGCCATTATGAATACACACGTATGCCATTTGGTTTGAAAAACACGCCCGCTACGTTTCAAAGAACTATGGATAACGTTTTGCGCGGACTTTTAGGTAAAGTTTGTCTTGTATACATGGATGACATAATTATTTACTACACAAGTCTTCAAGAACATATAAATTCGTTAAAATTAGTTTTTGAAAGGTTAATGTCATTTAACATGAAAATTCAGTTAGACAAATCAGAATTTTTACATAGGTCAGTTGAATTTTTAGGACATGTTATTACCCCTGACGATGTTAAACCTAACCCACGAAAAATCGAAGCAGTTAAAAATTTTAAAATGCCAAAAACACCCAAAGAAATTAAATCATTCTTAGGTCTTGTTGATTATTATCGAAAATTCATCAAGAATTTCGCCAAGATAACAAAACCATTAACAAGCTGTCTTAAGAAAAATGTAAAAATAGTTCATGATAAAGCTTTTATTTCAGCTTTTAATCTTTGTAAAAATATTCTAACAAACGATCCAATACTCCAGTACCCGGACTTCGAGAAACCCTTCATTTTAACAACTGACGCATCAGAATATGCAATCGGTGCAATTCTATCGCAAGGAACTATTGGTTCAGATTTACCTATTGCCTATGCAAGTAGAACTCTGAATTCAAGTGAATGTAATTACTCTACAATTGAGAAGGAACTATTAGCAATAGTATGGGCAACAAAATACTTTCGTCCATATTTATTTGGCCGAAAATTTACCATTGTAATTGATCACAAGCCACTGCAATGGCTTTTCTCCATTAAAGAGCCAAATTCAAAATTAGTGCGATGGCGACTAAAACTTCAAGAATTCGAATATACAATTCAGTACAAAAAAGGTACTCAGAATTCTAATGCAGACTCACTTTCCCGTCCACCTCGAGAAGTACACCCAGTGGAAATAACAAAATCACCACCCACACACATGTCTGCTATATGTGAAAAAGAAGAAGAAGAAGATGATGATCAGCAATTGTGGCACGAAAAAATTAAGCACTTTTTCGATTCACAGGAAAACCTTTTCGAAAAACCAAGGAAAGTATACTCAGAAAAAGTAGCAGAAGTTAAGAAGAAGACTCCAAAAATAAACATTATATCGGACATTCAGATTAAAGCTCCGAATAAAACAAATCTACCCAAACCAATGGTAGATAAACCATTCGTAGATCAAGATAAACCATTCATAGACAAACCATTCGTGGATAAACCATTGACGAATAATCAAAAACCATTATCAGTCAAATAGACACCTCAACCATCAACTAGTAAACAGAAACTGATACTGCTAGTTCAGTGGAAGGAAACAAAGATCACGACATCCCTAAGGTAGATTATAACGTGAAAGAACGCAACTCAGATACGGACACAATACATACATCGATGGAAGACCCAATTCTTGGTGCCCCATATGTAAATAAGTCAGTAAATACATTTAAGAACCAGGCAATATCCAAATGGACCGCAAACGATACATCTTATGTGACAACGATGAAATTATTCGATACCAAAAAGAGATTTTTGATTTTCATTTATCAGAATCCTTCAACAGAAGAAATTCAACGACTTCTTAGAGACCATTTACCTCCCGATATGTACTGTTTACACTTCCCAAACAAAGAGTTGGAGCCGATAATAATAAGAATTTTCCAAGAAACATTTAAGCATAATGCTTATAAACTTGTCATTTCAAATTTACTACTTGATGACGTCATAAGTGAAAATGAACAAAAAGAAATTATTGAAAGATATCACCAGACGAAAACATCACATAGAGGAATGACTGAGAATATTAAGAATATTAAACAACGGTATTATTGGCCTAGTTTGGAAAGAGATGTAATTAATTTTGTAAATATCTGTGAAGCTTGTCAAAAAACAAAGTATGACAGGCATCCTTTTAAGGTAATTTATAAACCAACGCCCACAGGTTCAAAACCATTAGAACATATCTACATGGATATATATTCCTTATTAGGACAAAAATATCTAACATTAATAGACAACTTTTCTAAGTTTGCAGCTGCCTACCCTATCAATGAAACTTCAATAGAAATTTGTCAAAGTTTACTTAAGTACTTTTCACACCACGGTACACCTTGTAAGATAACAACTGATAATGCTCAAACATTTAAAAGCAATTTAATTCAAGATCTTTGCAAAACCTATCAGATCGAATTACATTTTGTTACACCTTACAACCCAAATTCTAACTCACCTATTGAACGATTTCATTCAACATTAAAAGAAAGCATCATTGCAATTAGAAATGATCATCGAACAAAAACAGTTCAAGAATTAATAGATATAGCTATTTTGAATTAAAATAATAGCATTCATTCTTCACATGAGTATACCCCTTTTCAAGTATTTAAAGGTAATATCAATTATCAACTCAACTTTGAGAAAAATCTAAATCAATTACAAACGGATTACGTTTATGAACTTGGTCAAACATTTCAAGAATTAAATGAAAAGATCAATCCAAAATTAAATGCCAAAAAGGCTAATGTTTTAGCAAAACTCAATAAAAATCGTGAAGATGACCCTGAAATACCAGAAATGACAAAACAACTTGTAAATACTCCACGCAAGTTAGGACTAAAAATTTAGACTAAAATAAAGATTAAAGATATTATATTGTCAGTTTCGAAAAAAGACTCCAGTGGTTTTGATGAAATACCATGCTCTCTTCTAAAAAGTGTATATGAATACATTCTCGATCTTTTAACCGACCTAATTAATCTCTCCTTTTGTGGGGGTTCATTTCCAAATATTTTAAAAACAACCATTATTCAGCCAATTTTTAAAAAGGGTAACGCACACAACATGTCCAACTACAGAGGCGTAGCGGTTTTGTCTGTATTCTCGAAAATATTCGAGAAGGCTTTTTACAATAGATTGCTTGCATTTTTGGAAAGAACAGATTTCTTTTACCAAAACCAATTCGGCTTCCGGAGAGGAGTTTCTACTCAGGACGCAATTGTTTCTTTGTACAACAAAATAATGGAGAGTATTGATAGTGGTAATCAAAGATCATGCCTTTTTTTCGACCTAAAAAGAGCATTTGAAGTAATAAATATTGAACTTCTGCTTTCCAAGCTACAAAATTGCGGCGTTCGTGGTAACGCCCAAAAATGGTTGAAACATTTTTTAGCGGAGCGTACACAGAAAGTAGTTTTGAGGCACGATAGTATTCATTATTGTTCCACCGATGCACAGGTGGAAACTGGGGTCCCACAGGGTAGCATGTTGGGCCCCCTGTTGTTTATCATTTTTATAAATGATATTTCTTTTAATTTTGAAAACGATTACATTACTCTATTTGCAGACGATACCTCAGTATCCTGTTCTGCAAAAAGCCTGGAGCGGCTTGCAGAAAAGTCAAATGATGTTGTTGCTAGGGTTCAAAATTACTGTAATAATAACGGCTTGCTCCTGAATGATGATAAAACGAAGCTAATGCTTTTCTCGTTAAGGGACTTGAATAAAGCTCTTCTTGTCAAAGTTAATAACCAAATAATTGAGAGGCGGACATTTGTGAAGTTTTTGGGAGTTTTTATGGATGCTAAGCTTTCATGGTCATGCCAAGTGGACCATATTTTGAAAAGGTTGGCCGTCTACGCATTTGTTATATGGCAGCTGCGCTTTAAGGTAGACCTTGATCTACTGAAGCTTTACTACTTCTCCTGTGTACAATCGTGTCTCACTTATGCCATTCTGGCCTGGGGTAATGCGGCGAGAGCACCTGAGGTATTTGTTCAGCAGAAAAGAATAGTAAGGAGTATGCTCTTTAAGCCTCCTCAATTTTCATGTCGCTAACTTTTTCCACGATTGGGAATTCCAGCGTTCCCTCCATTATTTTTATACCAAGCCACAAAATATGCGAGAGCGAACTTACGCAACGTCGGACTAACTAGGGGAGCTGCTGATCATTATGGCCTAAGGAAGAACTTTAATTTAATTATACCTCAACATCGGTTATCGACTGCGGCAAATAGCCCTTTAATATTGCCTTTAGAGCTATATAATAAATTACCTGTGCGAATTAAACAAATCTCTGGTGATGTGAAATTCAATAAAATTATAAAACATTTTTATTACAGTAAAAATTTTTATTCTATTGGGGAGTACCTAAGTAGCAATCTTTCATAATGGAAGCTGTTTGAATGATTGTGCAAAGCTGATAATGCTGATGATTTGCTGGTGATGTTTGTGGTGATTTACTGTTTGTAATTTGCTGTTTATATACATTTTGTTGTGACTGTCTTGACAATATCCCAGAATTGTAAGTTTATAGGCAATAAATATTTTTGATTTTTTATTTTATTTTATTTAATCTTATGTAGAATCCAACAATGTAATAATATATAGGCTATCCCATTTAAATAAGCGGGTTGGCATCAACTTCCGGTATAACCGGAAGTACCACCATCTTGAAAATATTTTTGCCGGATTGCCCCTATAGACATTAGCTTAGCACCAAATTTTCAAATTTTTTCTATGTACAGTTCTCCAGATATAGATCGCGTCGATTCGTCGTGGGACACCCTGTATAAAGAAAATGACGGATAGAATAAAGTGTGATTTTCAAGTATTGTATATTAAAATATGTTGCCAAACTTCAAATGTTAAAATCTAGCGAGAATATTACATAAAGTAAATTTTATTTAATAACTATATAGGTAGCTAAATAATATAATATATAATAAAAACGTAACTTGAAATGAGGGCACAAATGACCCAAGCCCCACTTAATTTAAGTATTTTCCATCACAAATATTTAAAAATAATGGGGATACACTCTATAAAATCTCCCGACAGGACGGCAGCAGAAATGAAACTGAACTGAGGGCACGAGACGGGGACTGGAGGAGCGGGAGCGTAGAACGTCGACGGGGCCGCGCAACTGCTACGAGTTGTACGAGACTCGGATGAAGTAATAATATTTGGTCTAATATTCACAATTCTTAATTTGAAGCAACCCTTATTTGTTTTAAATAATGGAGAGGTTTCGTTTAAAGGTTTAAAGCGAATAAACATGTGTTTAATTTGGAAAGAATCTTGCAATCACAATTCAAAGAAATAACTAAAAAAAATCACACACACACAGGCCCAATTATTTAAATTCGAGAAATTTTGAATAATCTAAGTAATATTTATTTAAAGCAAATAAATAAAAAGCAAAGAAATATTTATTAAGTTTTTTTTAACATTTTTATCAGTGTACATCTTTACTTTTATTTTCCAAAAATTTAAATAAAACTAGGTACCGATTCCCTATACCTAGCGGCCGGCTCGCAATTTTCTGATATGGCAGGTTTGTCAACCATTAAATGGCTGAAAAACCATAGGTCAATACAGTGGCGTAGCTAGAAATGTGGGCGCCGGGGGGCAAGCCTATTCGCTGGCGCCTAAAACAAACCTATATTTTGTGTATATACGCAAATTATTTCCAAAACAATACATCATAATATTAAACGTATATTTTTGAAGTGAAACTTTATAACGCGCGCGAGGAGTACAATTTGAAGGTCGCGATCCCGTCACACGGCGGACAAGCTGGTAGGGAACGGAAAACGGTCACGGACGTTTATTGTGATATATTTTTTAGTTTACAAGATAAAAATACGGGATTTGCTGTATTACCTTGTCAAGACATAAGCGAAACTCTTATGAAGAATAGTTTTTTTTTCATTTAGGCCTTCCCTTTTTGTTAATTGAGTGATACCTATACCGGGTGGTGCATCGAGGATGGAAACATAGGAAATCCCATGCAAAGTTTAAACTGGTTAAATATTTGCTCCCTTGTTGACTTTAGAGCAAAGTTGTAAGGAGACTTTTTCAAGGTCTCTGTATGGTAAATACAGATGCGAATTTTGAACAATTTTGGTCAAGTCGATCTTAACTTATTTAAATAAAATTGCAGCTAATTTTTTATTAAAATTCAACAGGTAATACTGCAGATACCAGCATTAATTAAACTTGTCAATCTATGATTTGTCACTGTCAAAAGTAATTTGAAAGTAAACTACACACCGTTTGCAAATTTTATTTGACATTGACAAATCATAGGTTGACAAGTTTAATTAATGCTGGTGTTTATAGTATTACCTGTTGAATTTTAATGAAAAATTAGCTGCAATTTTATTTAAATAAGTTAAGATCAACTTGACCAAAATTGTTCAAATTCCGCATGTGTATTTACCATACAGAGACCTTGAAAAGGCCTCCTTACAACTTTGCTCTAAAGTCAACAGGAGAGTAAATATTTGGGCAGTTTAAAATTTGCATGGGATTTCCTATGTTTCCAATCACGATGCACCACCCGGTATTTAAAAAAAAAAACACTTTTTTGTCATACGCTCCCAAAAATGCTTCTTTTTAGGCCTAGTCCCTAAAAGTTGTCATGGCAACCTTTACGGACTACTTCAAAATTCCTGAATATGTCTAAGTGTCAAATTTTGAATGACATGACAAAATTGTCAAATAGTTGCTACGATATCAATTTCTAAGCTTACTTTTTCGAACATTATGATTTAAAAAATTATGGTAAATTTGCAAATTTAAGCGTTCTGAAGAATTGTAAAAAGCGTATAACAAAATTTTGGGAGCGTATGACAAAAAATAGTGTTTGTCACACGTACCTAAATGAAGTTTTTCAGGACTCATTTGCTATTCCGGACTCGGCTGAAGCCTCGTCCAGAAACAGCAATGATTCGTCCAGAAACAGCAATGATTCGTCCCGAAAAACTTTATTTCAGGTACTTGTAACAAAAATAACTATTTAAACAAATCCGTTAAGATATGTATAAGGCTAGGGCGTTTAATTATTGTGATATCTTTGTTAGTTTACAAGATAAAAATATGGGGTTTGCTCTATTACCTTGTCAAGACATAAGCGAAACTTTTATGAAGAATAGTTTTTTCATTTAGGCCTTTCCTTTTTGTTAATTGAGTGATATATTTAAAAAAACTACTTTTTACCCAAATTCGTTAAGATATGTATAAGGCTAGGGCGTATAATTATTGTGATATCTTTGTTGGTTTACAAGATAAAAAAATATGGGGTTTGCTCTATTACCTTGTCAAGACATAAGCGAAACTTTTATGAAGAATAGCTTTTTCTTTTAAGCCTTTTCTTTTTGTTAATTCAACCAAATTTGAGACTAGGGCGTTTAAGCTTAAGAAGTTTCACTTCTGATATGCGCTTTTTTTATTTACAGGAATATGAATATAAAATATATAAACGGCAACCAACCAACAGGTACATACATATTTAAATATAAACGTAAACTAAAAATCTGTAACCTTAATCAATAAATTAATTAATTAAACATTGGAGTCTTTCTTCGGTTTTGAATCGACGTAAATTGATCGATTATT
The DNA here is from genome assembly GCA_016904865.1 of Pissodes strobi. Lineage (NCBI taxonomy): Eukaryota > Metazoa > Arthropoda > Insecta > Coleoptera > Curculionidae > Pissodes > Pissodes strobi. The sequence goes on along the minus strand of JAEQML010058334.1, from coordinate 8,636 downwards.
TGATCAAAATTAATTTTTTGGACAAATTATTTTTCTATGCTTAGTATTGCTAGGCTATTAAGACTTGTCTGGCTAATGGTACTGCCTAAATACGAAACTCTAAAACACATACTTTTTCACGACCCAAATTTTCAGAATTTTTGTCTTTGAAGCCTTAAGCAGCGTTTTTACAAATTTGCATGTACCAAATGCCGCCGCGCGGGGATATATCTTTTTATTCCACGTAGAATAAATAATAAATACCTGACACATAATGTACTGATTGGGTTAAAAGCTTAATACATATTTTGTTCTTTGATTGTATAATAATTTAATTAATTTAAAAACTCAGTTAAGCTCATGAGCATTGTTAGCAATAGCATATTTATAAATTCGGAGTGGCGCCTAATTTCTCTAGGTGCCGTGGGGCCTTGTCCCCCCTGGCCCACCCGGTAGCTACGCCACTGGGTCAATAGGTCTGGTCCAACTAGCGATGATGAAAACCGTTCATGGTGCGGTGATTTCCAGTAGCATAATTCGTTTGTCAACATCCCAGTTTATTTATCACCTTTAAAAAAAAAATTGACTACAAAAAATGACGCACGATTTTTTGTCGGTTGGAACAAACCTATAGTTTTAACTTGACGACATCTATTTCTATTACAGACATTTGATTTACTTGTAAAATATGATGCGTAAATTAACTACGAATGGCTGATGGTTGATGTTTTTTGGTGGGTCCATACCCGGTCGGCGCTTTGATGATGCCTTTAAAGGGACGTTGTCAGCTTGTAAACATTTTCCGAAAGATGCTAGCTGTTAGTTAAAACAATATTTCTCAAATAGAAAATTATAAAAAAATAGAGGGCAAGATATTATATTAGATTATCAACGAGGAATGACTCCGATCATTTGAACAAAAATAGCTCATTAAACATGTCACGATTCACGATTACAGTAGACGTAACGTTAGTAACTAAAAAACTAGATACGCAGTTGTTTGTTTTGATGGAAGAATATTTTTCTTCACATGTGTTATAATAATTATAGTTCTTAGATGTAGCTCTTACTAAAATATCCTAATGTTTAGTCCGTGGCTCCATCTCGGACCGGCAGCCGCATGCAGCAATACGTGGAAGCAAATCAAGAAGAAAACGTCCAGCTACAAGGTGAAGAAGGCGCTGTTTCAAGTGGCGATCATGAAGGCGCTGTGAACCTGGGAAACGATAAAAACTCGAACGCGCTCAGTTTAGTGCCGGCCACTGCAAATGGCGCGCATGGTAAAAGGGGTGAGTTTCCAATATTTTGAGACGTACGCGATTTTCCTCGCGAAACTTGTAATATTTTTAAATTTCACCGCGTTAGATCAGTTTTGCTGCAAATGAGAATAACTGTAGCAACTATATTTTCTGGCTACAGTGTTGTTACTATTTACATTTATAATTAACAGCAGGATGTTTGATAATTATTTAAAACTTTTCTTGGAAATATTTGACATATATACCTAGATGTAAACCAATTTAAATATAATTATAAGCACGTGCCATTTTTATAAACTCATTTAAGCTTTATCATTTGTCCTAACGCATCATTTAATATTTAACATTTTTCAAGCATTAAATAAATAATCTAATAACATATTTAGGATATGTTATCCCCTCATTGACAAATAATGACATTAATTTCTCGACCAAAATGCACTACCCAATATACGTTACTTGGTATTAACTCCACTTTTTTACATATTCTTTTTCAACAGTTTTTTTTTATTTTTATATTCCTGAAAATCGATTTTTTATGTAACGGGATAATAGACAAATTATTCAAGTAAACGTCTATTTCTCTCAATTCTGTCAAGAATGACGTCACATAGCACTAACTACAATACACTGATACCTTAAATGCTAACTGGTATAACCAGAAATAATAAATAATCTGCTGGACACTCGAAGTGCATAACGTAATTTTTTGGGGTATTTTTAAGGTTTGCGGCGTTTTTTTGCTCAAGGTATGTAGATTTTACCCTTGGCTGCTGGATTGTCAGGTATGATCGGAAAAGGTTTGTACAGGGTGTAAACTAAAACCCTGCATTTTTTACAACATTTTATTTAAGGATATTTTTTACAAAACAATATTTTATTAATATTTATTCTTATATACACCAGAATAATCTACGATTAGATACAAAAACAATTTGTTGCGTGTTTTGAAATTCGCATTTTCTTGGGATATACAGGGTATTTTCGAAAATATTGACATGACATTACAAAAAATGTCCTAAATCATTAGTGATAGTCCAAATCAAACTCATTGTGCTACATTTTTTATTATTTCTAATGCCCCTGTTAGGAAAAAATACAATTACAACATACAGGAGTCTGAAAAAGTTTACAGTATGTTTCATTAATAAAATTTCATGATTTTGAATATTTCGATGCATCGAACATTCAGAGCTAGAGAAAGTATAATAAAACGTAATTTTTTTTAACTTCGTTACTTGATTTACCTAAATTAGACTCTTTTACCGAAAGGTTTTCTTTTATATTACACCCTAACCTAATTTTTAAAGAATTTTGCGGCGTACGGGTATAAACCTAATTTTTAACAACATTGTAGAGTGTTTTTTTAAACCAATTTAACTTTTCAGAACTGAATGATTATTATAACGAAATTCTAGCATTTTTATGTCTATAAAACGGTTACTGGTACTACTGGTAGAGTTTTATTACAAATTTATATTTCTACAGGGCTTGTACGGTTAAACGTTCCTGACAAACTCAGCAGCAGACCTTTGAAAAAATGTGGTTACTTAGATACGCACGTGCTCTATCGTCTAAAAATACTTTTAGCTATACAGTGTTGCCGAATCTATTAAAAAGTAATGGCAACTTTTATATTTTATATAAAACACCCTGTATATTGTTACATTTTTGGGTTCTAATTAACGTTATAATACATTTTACCTAAACTCAACTCTTGTCAAGATACAAACAATTGAGGTACCGAATTTGGTATTCTTCATGATCTCTATGCTGTAAGAGCTTTCAAATGGTGTATCGCACACTCCTAACTAATGACAAAAATTATGAGAACATATCTTGCTAAAATTCACTGTCATGAAAAGAAGGCCATGACTTTATGGAAATGAACATTTGTTTATTTGGATATTTTTTTGAATTTGAATTTAGGTGCAATGTATTACAATGTTAAGTAGAACCAAAAATGTAACAATATACAGGGTGTTTTATATAAAATATAAAAGTTGCCGTTACTTTTTAATAGAATCGGCAACACTGTATAGCTAAAAATATTTTTAGACGATACAGCATGTCCTCTTATGTAAGTAACCAAATTTCTTCATAGGTCTACTGCTGAGTTTGCCAGGAGCGTACCAAACCCTGCAGAAATATAAATTTGTAATCAAACCCTACCAGTAGTACCAGTAACCGTTTTATAGACATAAAAATGCTAGAATTTCGTTATAATAATCATTCAGTTCTAAAAAGTCAATTGGATCTAAAAAAACACTACAATATTGTTCAAAATTAGGCCGCAATATTCTTTAAAAATGAGGTAAGGGTGTAATACAAAAAACGTTTCGGTAAAAGAGTAATTTAGGTAAATCAAGTAACGAAGTGAAAAAAAAATACGTTTTATTTTACTTTCTCTGCTGGCTCGATGCATCAAAATATTCAAAATCATGAAATTTTAGAAATGAAACTACTGTATACTTTTTCAGACTCCTGTATGATGTAATTGTATTTTTTCCTGACAGGGGCATTAGAAATAATAAAAAATGTAGCAGAATGAGTTTGATTTGGACTATCACTAATGATTTAGTATTTTTTTTATAATGCCATGTCAATATTTTCGGAAATACCTTGTATATCCAAAGAAAATGAGAATATCAAAAAACGCCACAAATTGTTTTTAACACGCTTTTATTAGCTTCACCTGTATGCATGTATGTATGTATGTATGTATGTTTGTTTGTTTGTTTGTAACTGACGAACGCCAGCTCGCGATCCGTTCGGCATGTTCCCGATGAGGTAGAGGGCTGAAATTTTCAAGGGATGTAGACGGGGTAAAAAGAAGATTCTGTGCCAAAACTGGAGGTCGTAACCCCCCCCCCCCCCCCCCGATCCCCGATCCCCGTCCGGGCAGGAGAGGGGGGAGAAGAAAAAAGTAAAATAATTAATTCCGGGAGAACGGGAGGGGATAGGGGGTCCAAATTTTTTATGGGAGGTGTGGTACCTGGAGGGCTACCTTGGGCCACATGGGGGGCGGAGGGGCTCTAATTTAAGGGGGGAATTTGGGGGGAAAACCTTTTTTTGGCCGTAGCTCTGCAACGAAGGCTTATCAAGGACCGACGACAATAGAATAATTTTATAGGTTTAGCTAATTATCCTGGTGAGGATCGCCAGGATTAAATAATATATGCTTCCATAGTACATAGAACTAAAAAATGGAAAATAAATATAGTTTAAAAAACTAAAAAAACACGCTTTAATGATCAATCGAACTAAAAAACAAAAAATAATTATTAATACAGGCTGAAAATAATAATGAACGAAAAATATTAGTATTATTGTGAAAAAAGCATGGGATGCTCGATGTACATAAAATATAGCACAAAGCGCCCCACGCTTTTTTCACAATAATACTAATATTTTTCGTTCATTATTATTTTCTGCCTGTATTAATAATTATTTTTTGTTTTTTAGTTCGACTGATCATTAAAGCGTGTTTTTTTAGTTTTTTAAACTATATTTATTTTGTATCTAACCGTAGATTATTCTGGTGTATATAAAAATAAATAAAATATTGTTTTGTAAATAATATCCTTAAATAAAATGTTGTAAACAATGCAGGGTTTTAGTTTACACCCTGTACAAACCATTTCCGGTCATACCTGACAATCCAGCAGCCATGGGTAAAATCTGCATACCTTGAGCAAAAAAAAAAGCCGCAAACCGCGTTTTAATTTAGCTTACCGTTTTTTAAATATCGAACCTTAAAAATACCCCAAAAAATTACGTTATGCACTTCGAGTGTCCAGCAGTTTAGATATTTAGCAACTATAAGTACCATTCCAGCTTTTATTTTTGAAACAAAATCAGATAAATATCCAAGCGGCTTTATCATATGTCCAAAGCTAGAAAGTGGAGATTGTTCTAATTGATCTATCATAGTAGTATAACTATTTTTAGTTGAAGTACAGGGTGGCTCGAATTCGTGTCTATGTATGGGGAACTCGAAAACCGTAAGAGATACAGTGTCGGTCAAATTAAGGCAAAATTGCGCATTTAGGTGCCTAACAATATGCCGTTTAGAAAGTTTTAAAATTCCGGAGATATCCGGAAAAAACCGAAATTTTGAAAAATCGTTTTATTTTTTCCTGGGCTTATTTAAAAACGGATTTCAAATTGAACTACACTTTTGCATTGCCACTTTTTCCGCTCTATCCAATGATGGTATCCAGTTTGAAATCCGACATTTCGTCTTCAAGGGATCATCATCAACTTTCTTTTTTTAAATACGAACTTTAATTTTTTTTATCGTTTTTCAAATGGTCTTGGCGTTATTAATATGATTATGTGTTTATTTTTTTTTATTTTTATTATTATTTTGTTAATTATATATTTTGCTTCGGCGTAATTTGAAATAATTTCAGGTAGGTACTTGAAATTTTTATATTCTATAATAATATTTTATTTTGTTTTTGTATTAAGTGGAAAATTGGAGCGTATTAAAAATAAAAAATAGTAAAATTATTTCCTACGAGAATCTGGCAATGAACCATTGCTCAAACAAGTTGCTTACTACAAAAATAAAATATTCTCAACTTTTAACCTATTAAAAAATTTATTTAATAGAGAACATCAACAATTTATAATCATACTACGTGATACTATAGGTACTTTGATACCAAAATTCCAATAGGTGTGTTTTTCTATCAAAGTACCTATAGTATCACGTAGTATGATTATAAATTGTTGATGTTCTCTATTAAGTAAATTTTTTAATTGGGTAAAAGTTAAAAATATCTTATCTTTGCACTAAGCAACTTGTTTGAGTAATAGTTCATGGCCATATTCTCGTAAAAAATAATTTAACTATTTTTTATTTTTAATACGGGCTCCAATTTTCCACTTAATACAAAAAAAAAATATTTTTATAGAATATGAAAATTTCAAAAGTACCTACCTACCTTAAATAATTTAAAATCACGCCAAGACAAAATATATAAAATAAAAATAATAAGAAAAAAATAAAAATTAAAAAAAAATAAAAATAAAAACACATACTCTAACGCCAATACCAATGTTCGTATTTAAAAAAAGAAAGTTGATGATGATCTCTTGAAGACGGAACGTCGAATTTCAAACAGGATATCATCATTGGATAGAGCGGAAAAAGTGGCAATGCAAAAGTGCAATTAGATTTGAAATCCGTTTTTAAATAAGTCCAGGAAAACAATAAAACCATTTTTTTAAATTTCGGTTTTTCCGGATATCTCCGTAAATGCTCGGAATTTTAAAACTTTCTAAACGGCATATTGTTAGGCACCTAAATGCGCAATTTTGCCTTAATTTGACCGACACTGTATCTCTTACGGTTTTCGAGTTCCCCATACACAGACACGAATTCGAGCCACCCTGTACATGGCTAATTATTATTATTATTTAAACGTTTATTAGTATCTAAATTGATTTCAGATCCAGATTCGTTATCAAAACTTCAAAATTTAAAGTTTTTATTCAAATTAAATCTTGCACTTGGTTTGTAGAGACGCTGGTGATTCTACTCACGTTTTTTTCCGTCTCCAATAACAGCCTAAAAGTTCTAAGTTGGGGTTTGGAACCTTCGGCAGAACGTACCCGCTAAAACACAGTTGTTAAATTTGTACACTCGACGCGCGTTTCTAGGAGTCATCATTTTCTTGAAAATTTCTTGATCTTGTCTTGATCTTGTCTTGATTTCAAGACAAGATCAAGACAAGAAATGAACCTTGTTTTTCAAGACAAGACAAGAAATTACTTCTCAAGATCAAGATTTCTTGGAAAGAAATCAAGAAAATCTTGAAATTTCTTGAAAATCTAGAATTATTAAAAAAAACTAACTTGTTTGCTAGTTTATTGGAAAAAAAAACAAAGCACTTCAACATTTTTAACAGATGAATAAAAAAAATATATATTATGCAAACATTTTTTTATAATACCAAGCACTTTGCCGGATTTCCAAAGTTGGGCCAAGTTAAATTGGAACCTTTCTTAATGCTTAATACACACCACCTCAAAAGTCTTGGACTCCCAAGTACTTTTCTCAAAAGAGGCAATGCAAACATGTCCGCCTGAAAACACGCATATCTAGTTTATTAAATAAGCAACCAAAATGATTCAAAAAATAAAATGCCAAAAAAGAAACTTCAAAAGGATTACAAAATTAATGTACTGCTGTAACCAGTGGATTATGTAGGTAGAATTTTCAGGGAAATCTTAAATTTTTAATTCACTCGGTATAAAAAAATCTTCAATTTTGACCTAAATTTTTGGTATTACTTTATAGACAATTCATTGGCAAAGTTATCCACCCTAAGACCTTAGTCAAACATTAGTTTCTGTTTCATACGGGGAGAGTCAAAAATTTATGTTTATCTAAAAACTCTCAACACTCTGCATATAGTCCACTTGTTACGGCAGTAGATTCACTTTGTAATACATTTGTAGCTTCATCTTGTATTGGCATTTTCTTTTTTTGGATCACTTTATTTGACTATTTGTTAAAGTAGATAGTAATGTTTTCAGGCAGACATGCTTGTATCGTGTCTTATGAGAAAAGTAGTTGGGGGTTCAAGACTTTTGACGCTGTGTGTAGTTTTTTTATTTTCAAAGGATTTTTTTTTTATGATTTTTGGATATTTAAGGTATTGGGATCAAAAAGTACCTTGTAAAGCGGGTCTACTTTAATGGCGCACAGAAAAGGGGGTATTTTTTAAAACCAATGTTTCAGGTCGTTGCAAAAATCGACCGAATGAAATGAAGAAAAAATATGCAAAAAAGAATGGAAAGGTTTCGAAATATTGACCATTAAAAAAACAGGCATATACAAACAAAATTTAAATTAATATTTTAATTTTGGTAAATGTCTTGTGGGCCAAATAAAATTGGATCATTTTTTGATGCTTAATGACTTTTTATTTCCAGAGAATTTTTTATAATTTTTGGACATGTTATGACCTAAGATATTAGAATCAAAACGAACTTTGCAAAGCGGGTTTGCTTCAGTGGCGTAAATTTCGCTACTAAAACAACGCATATGAAGCAACAAACTGTAAAATAATACTACCCTGGCACTGGCCGCCTGAACATCGATTCTACGCACAACATAAATATCATGTCAGCCAATCTTACAGCTAATTTTAAACGGGGGTTCCCCTTTTGTCAAGATATCAAGAAATTTTAAGATTTCTTGAGTCAAGACAAGACACCAACTCTCAAGAAATGGTCAAGACAAGATTTTTTTTATTTCTTGAAAATATTTCAAGACAAGACAAGACAAGAAATTGCTTGTCAAGACAAAATTTCTTGTCTGGACGATCCCTACGCCTTTCGCTAACCATGTTAGCTAAATTTAGAGTTTGGAACCTTCGGAAA